>RBVU03000065.1:0-32393 GCA_004115045.4 Sinella curviseta
TTATAATAAGCATAATTAAAGAAGTTGTATTGCACTTCCCCATTCAACCGCAATCATGAGCCAGGCACCACCAGTTGATTTGGAACTGAAAAAGGTTTGTAATTAACACTCTAAAGCTCATTAAACTGGAAATAAACATTAAACTTACGATTAGATAAACAGGAAAACCGTAGCTATATTTTCGTTATTGCAAATGTTATACTTTTGTATTTTTTGTTTCCTATTTTTACAGGCTTTGGCAGAACTGAAGCTGAAAATGATTGATACCAATCAAAAGATTAAGTTTTCGGATGCTCAGATTGAAGGGCTAAAACGAAGTGTTCTCCATAAAACTATTACGGATAACGAAGTAGCTGTAAGGGCAGTTTTTAAATTAAATGTCATAAGTATTCGTGGAAGACGATGAATTTTATGTGATTGTCATGTATAACGTTCTTATTTTAAATTCACAGAAGCTGCAATCGGATACAAAAGTTTACCAAGGCGTTGGACGCTGTTTCTTTGCATCCACAATACCGGAAGTTCGTGAGGGGATAGCCAAATCTGTGGGTGATCTAAATGATAAAATCCAAGTATTCGAGGTAAGCAATGTTGCGCATCAAGTTTGTGGGCATTCATATACTTGTTCATTGTTGTTAAGAATAAAATATCTACTTAATCCGTTTATTGTGATTTTGGTTTTATTTCAGACTAACAAGGAGCATTTAGAGAGAGACCTTAAAAGCAGTGAAAACGCAGTTAGAGAACTTGTCAATCAACGAAAGAATACTTAATGAATAATGAACAATTTATCATTATTTTTTTGATATTATCTTTGCATTTCTTTAAAAATACAATTCACCTTTTAGTGGTCCCTTTTGCGAGGCAATAATAATTAACTAATTACCGCATTGTTTTAATACCGAAAATAAACTGTAATACCATTAATTATCTACTACAATACTACTAACTACATAAACTACTTCACTTATTGTGTTAACGTACATTTGTCATTTATCAAATACGGACTTATAGTTTATTAGTAAACGACCGTTCATTTTCTTCAAAATAAATGTCCACTGACTAAAAATGTGGTTGCTTTCCGCTTTCCCAGGAAGTATATTATTTTTATTCATTTATATCCTCCTATCGTTTAGTATCCGTGCATGCATAATTTAAAAATTGCAATTATTCCTCCTCTGTTCGTAATTTAAACTTTAAAGAACCAGACTCTCTAATCTAAACACGAGACAATAACATGAGTCATTTCTGTAAGCCATGAATATTTATTGTCGATCGAAAAAGGAAGCATAGTGAAAACACAACAGATGAAGTTTGCTTGCATGTGCGGTGAGTACCCTACAGGACGCAACTTACTCCGGTGTGCAATCTTCGCAAATTCAAAAAAGTTCAATTCCGCATAAAGATCGCCGAATAATTCGATTTCGCATACATATCGTCGCATAATTCAATTTCGCATAAATATCGTCGCATTATTCAATTTCGCATAAATATCGTACCATAATTCAATTTAGCATAAATATCTTCACATAATTCAATTTCGCATTAATATCGTCGCATAATTCAATTTCGCATAAATATCGTCGCATAATTCAATTTCGCATAAATATCGTCGCATAATTCAATTTCGCATAAATATCGTCGCATAATTCAATTTCGCATAAATATCGTCGCATAATTCAATTTCGCATAAATATCGTCGCATAATTCAATTTCGCATAAATATCGGCGCATAATTCAATTTCGCATAAATATCGTCGCATAATTCAATTTCGCATAAATATCGTCGCATAATTCAATTTCGCATAAATATCGTCGCATAATTCAATTTCGCATAAATATCGTCGCATAATTCAATTTCGCATAAATATCGTCGCATAATTCAATTTCGCATAAATATCGTCGCATAATTCAATTTCGCATAAATATCGTCGCATAATTCAATTTCGCATAAATATCGTCGCATAATTCAATTTCGCATAAATATCGTCACATAATTCAATTTCGCATAAATATCGTCGCATAATTCAATTTTGCATAAATATCGTCGCATAATTCAATTTCGCATAAATATCGTCGCATAGTTGAATTTCGCATAAATATCGTCACATAATTCAATTTCGCATAAATATCGTCGCATAATTTAATATCGAATAAGTATCGTCCAACTGAAGCGATAGTAGCTTAGCAACTCGTCTTGCGGTAGTTGTTTTGGAATTCGTCCTGCGGTAGTAGCTTGGCAACTCGTCTTGCGGTAGTAGCATAGCAACTCGTCTTGCGGTAATAGTTTGGAAATTCGTCCTGAAGTAGTAGCTTGGCAACTCGTCTTGCGGTAATAGCTTGGCAACTCATATTGCAGTAGTAGCTTGGCAACTCGTCCTGCGGTAGTAGCTTAACAACTCGTTTTGCGGTAGCAGCTTGGCAACTCATATTGCAGTAGTAGCTTGGCAACTCGTCTTGCGGTAGTAGCTTAGCAACTCGCCTTGCGGTAGTAGCTTAGCAACTCGTCCTGCGGTAGTGGCTTAGCAACTCGTCTTGCGGTATTAACTTAGCAACTCGTCTTGCGGTAGTAGTTTGGCAATGCGTCCTGCGTAAATTCAAAATGGAAAAATTCAAAAGGGGAAAATTAATTGGGGAAAATTAATAGGGAGAAAACTAAAAAGGGGGAAATTCAAAAGAGGAAAATTCAAAAGGGGAAAATTCAAAAGGTTAATTCAAAAGAAGACAACTAAAAAGGGGGAAATTAAAAACGGGATATCGTCGCATAATTCAATTTCGCATAAATATCGTCGCATAATTCAATTTCGCATAAATATCGTCGCATAATTCAATTTCGCATAAATATCGTCGCATAATTCAATTTCGCATAAATATCGTCGCATAATTCAATTTCGCATAAATATCGTCGCATAATTCAATTTCGCATAAATATCGTCGCATAATTCAATTTCGCATAAATATCGTCGCATAATTCAATTTCGCATAAATATCGTCGCATAATTCAATTTCGCATAAATATCGTCGCATAATTCAATTTCGCATAAATATCGTCGCATAATTCAATTTCGCATAAATATCGTCGCATAATTCAATTTCGCATAAATATCGTCGCATAATTCAATTTCGCATAAATATCGTCGCATAATTCAATTTCGCATAAATATCGTCGCATAATTCAATTTCGCATAAATATCGTCGCATAATTCAATTTCGCATAAATATCGTCGCATAATTCAATTTCGCATAAATATCGTCGCATAATTCAATTTCGCATAAATATCGTCGCATAATTCAATTTCGCATAAATATCGTCGCATAATTCAATTTCGCATAAATATCGTCGCATAATTCAATTTCGCATAAATATCGTCGCATAATTCAATTTCGCATAAATATCGTCGCATAATTCAATTTCGCATAAATATCGTCGCATAATTCAATTTCGCATAAATATCGTCGCATAATTCAATTTCGCATAAATATCGTCGCATAATTCAATTTCGCATAAATATCGTCGCATAATTCAATTTCGCATAAATATCGTCGCATAATTCAATTTCGCATAAATATCGTCGCATAATTCAATTTCGCATAAATATCGTCGCATAATTCAATTTCGCATAAATATCGTCGCATAATTCAATTTCGCATAAATATCGTCGCATAATTCAATTTCGCATAAATATCGTCGCATAATTCAATTTCGCATAAATATCGTCGCATAATTCAATTTCGCATAAATATCGTCGCATAATTCAATTTCGCATAAATATCGTCGCATAATTCAATTTCGCATAAATATCGTCGCATAATTCAATTTCGCATAAATATCGTCGCATAATTCAATTTCGCATAAATATCGTCGCATAATTCAATTTCGCATAAATATCGTCGCATAATTCAATTTCGCATAAATATCGTCGCATAATTCAATTTCGCATAAATATCGTCGCATAATTCAATTTCGCATAAATATCGTCGCATAATTCAATTTCGCATAAATATCGTCGCATAATTCAATTTCGCATAAATATCGTCGCATAATTCAATTTCGCATAAATATCGTCGCATAATTCAATTTCGCATAAATATCGTCGCATAATTCAATTTCGCATAAATATCGTCGCATAATTCAATTTCGCATAAATATCGTCGCATAATTCAATTTCGCATAAATATCGTCGCATAATTCAATTTCGCATAAATATCGTCGCATAATTCAATTTCGCATAAATATCGTCGCATAATTCAATTTCGCATAAATATCGTCGCATAATTCAATTTCGCATAAATATCGTCGCATAATTCAATTTCGCATAAATATCGTCGCATAATTCAATTTCGCATAAATATCGTCGCATAATTCAATTTCGCATAAATATCGTCGCATAATTCAATTTCGCATAAATATCGTCGCATAATTCAATTTCGCATAAATATCGTCGCATAATTCAATTTCGCATAAATATCGTCGCATAATTCAATTTCGCATAAATATCGTCGCATAATTCAATTTCGCATAAATATCGTCGCATAATTCAATTTCGCATAAATATCGTCGCATAATTCAATTTCGCATAAATATCGTCGCATAATTCAATTTCGCATAAATATCGTCGCATAATTCAATTTCGCATAAATATCGTCGCATAATTCAATTTCGCATAAATATCGTCGCATAATTCAATTTCGCATAAATATCGTCGCATAATTCAATTTCGCATAAATATCGTCGCATAATTCAATTTCGCATAAATATCGTCGCATAATTCAATTTCGCATAAATATCGTCGCATAATTCAATTTCGCATAAATATCGTCGCATAATTCAATTTCGCATAAATATCGTCGCATAATTCAATTTCGCATAAATATCGTCGCATAATTCAATTTCGCATAAATATCGTCGCATAATTCAATTTCGCATAAATATCGTCGCATAATTCAATTTCGCATAAATATCGTCGCATAATTCAATTTCGCATAAATATCGTCGCATAATTCAATTTCGCATAAATATCGTCGCATAATTCAATTTCGCATAAATATCGTCGCATAATTCAATTTCGCATAAATATCGTCGCATAATTCAATTTCGCATAAATATCGTCGCATAATTCAATTTCGCATAAATATCGTCGCATAATTCAATTTCGCATAAATATCGTCGCATAATTCAATTTCGCATAAATATCGTCGCATAATTCAATTTCGCATAAATATCGTCGCATAATTCAATTTCGCATAAATATCGTCGCATAATTCAATTTCGCATAAATATCGTCGCATAATTCAATTTCGCATAAATATCGTCGCATAATTCAATTTCGCATAAATATCGTCGCATAATTCAATTTCGCATAAATATCGTCGCATAATTCAATTTCGCATAAATATCGTCGCATAATTCAATTTCGCATAAATATCGTCGCATAATTCAATTTCGCATAAATATCGTCGCATAATTCAATTTCGCATAAATATCGTCGCATAATTCAATTTCGCATAAATATCGTCGCATAATTCAATTTCGCATAAATATCGTCGCATAATTCAATTTCGCATAAATATCGTCGCATAATTCAATTTCGCATAAATATCGTCGCATAATTCAATTTCGCATAAATATCGTCGCATAATTCAATTTCGCATAAATATCGTCGCATAATTCAATTTCGCATAAATATCGTCGCATAATTCAATTTCGCATAAATATCGTCGCATAATTCAATTTCGCATAAATATCGTCGCATAATTCAATTTCGCATAAATATCGTCGCATAATTCAATTTCGCATAAATATCGTCGCATAATTCAATTTCGCATAAATATCGTCGCATAATTCAATTTCGCATAAATATCGTCGCATAATTCAATTTCGCATAAATATCGTCGCATAATTCAATTTCGCATAAATATCGTCGCATAATTCAATTTCGCATAAATATCGTCGCATAATTCAATTTCGCATAAATATCGTCGCATAATTCAATTTCGCATAAATATCGTCGCATAATTCAATTTCGCATAAATATCGTCGCATAATTCAATTTCGCATAAATATCGTCGCATAATTCAATTTCGCATAAATATCGTCGCATAATTCAATTTCGCATAAATATCGTCGCATAATTCAATTTCGCATAAATATCGTCGCATAATTCAATTTCGCATAAATATCGTCGCATAATTCAATTTCGCATAAATATCGTCGCATAATTCAATTTCGCATAAATATCGTCGCATAATTCAATTTCGCATAAATATCGTCGCATAATTCAATTTCGCATAAATATCGTCGCATAATTCCATTTCGCATAAATATCGTCGCATAATTCAATTTCGCATAAATATCGTCGCATAATTCAATTTCGCATAAATATCGTCGCATAATTTAATTTCGCATAAATATCGTCGCATAATTCAATTTCGCATAAATATCGTCGCATAATTCAATTTCGCATAAATATCGTCGCATAATTCAATTTCGCATAAATATCGTCGCATAATTCAATTTCGCATAAATATCGTCGCATAATTCAATTTCGCATAAATATCGTCGCATAATTCAATTTCGCATAAATATCGTCGCATAATTCAATTTCGCATAAATATCGTCGCATAATTCAATTTCGCATAAATATCGTCGCATAATTCAATTTCGCATAAATATCGTCGCATAATTCAATTTCGCATAAATATCGTCGCATAATTCAATTTCGCATAAATATCGTCGCATAATTCAATTTCGCATAAATATCGTCGCATAATTCAATTTCGCATAAATATCGTCGCATAATTCAATTTCGCATAAATATCGTCGCATAATTCAATTTCGCATAAATATCGTCGCATAATTCAATTTCGCATAAATATCGTCGCATAATTCAATTTCGCATAAATATCGTCGCATAATTCAATTTCGCATAAATATCGTCGCATAATTCAATTTCGCATAAATATCGTCGCATAATTCAATTTCGCATAAATATCGTCGCATAATTCAATTTCGCATAAATATCGTCGCATAATTCAATTTCGCATAAATATCGTCGCATAATTCAATTTCGCATAAATATCGTCGCATAATTCAATTTCGCATAAATATCGTCGCATAATTCAATTTCGCATAAATATCGTCGCATAATTCAATTTCGCATAATTCAATTTCGCATAAATATCGTCGCATAAATATCGTCGCATAATTCAATTTCGCATAAATATCGTCGCATAATTCAATTTCGCATAAATATCGTCGCATAATTTCGCATAAATATCGTCGCATAATTCAATTTCGCATAAATATCGTCGCATAATTCAATTTCGCATAAATATCGTCGCATAATTCAATTTCGCATAAATATCGTCGCATAATTCAATTTCGCATAAATATCGTCGCATAATTCAATTTCGCATAAATATCGTCGCATAATTCAATTTCGCATAAATATCGTCGCATAATTCAATTTCGCATAAATATCGTCGCATAATTCAATTTCGCATAAATATCGTCGCATAATTCAATTTCGCATAAATATCGTCGCATAATTCAATTTCGCATAAATATCGTCGCATAATTCAATTTCGCATAAATATCGTCGCATAATTTAATTTCGCATAAATATCGTCGCATAATTCAATTTCGCATAAATATCGTCGCATAATTCATTTTCGCATAAATATCGTCGCATAATTCAATTTCGCATAAATATCGTCGCATAATTCAATTTCGCATAAATATCGTCGCATAATTCAATTTCGCATAAATATCGTCGCATAATTCAATTTCGCATAAATATCGTCGCATAATTCAATTTCGCATAAATATCGTCGCATAATTCAATTTCGCATAAATATCGTCGCATAATTCAATTTCGCATAAATATCGTCGCATAATTCAATTTCGCATAATTCAATTTCGCATAATATCGTCGCATAAATATCGTCGCATAATTCAATTTCGCATAAATATCGTCGCATAATTCAATTTCGCATAATTAAATTTCGCATAAATATCGTCGCATAATTCAATTTCGCATAAATATCGTCGCATAATTCAATTTCGCATAAATATCGTCGCATAATTCAATTTCGCATAAATATCGTCGCATAATTCAATTTCGCATAAATATCGTCGCATAATTCAATTTCGCATAAATATCGTCGCATAATTCAATTTCGCATAAATATCGTCGCATAATAATTTCGCATAAATATCGTCGCATAATTCAATTTCGCATAAATATCGTCGCATAATTCAATTTCGCATAAATATCGTCGCATAATTCAATTTCGCATAAATATCGTCGCATAATTCAATTTCGCATAAATATCGTCGCATAATTCAATTTCGCATAAATATCGTCGCATAATTCAATTTCGCATAAATATCGTCGCATAATTCAATTTCGCATAAATATCGTCGCATAATTCAATTTCGCATAAATATCGTCGCATAATTCAATCTTCGCATAATTCAATTTCGCATAAATATCGTCGCATAATTCAATTTCGCATAAATATCGTCGCATAAATATCGTCGCATAATTCAATTTCGCATAAATATCGTCGCATAATTCAATTTCGCATAAATATCGTCGCATAATTCAATTTCGCATAAATATCGTCGCATAATTCAATTTCGCATAAATATCGTCGCATAATTCAATTTCGCATAAATATCGTCGCATAATTCAATTTCGCATAAATATCGTCGCATAATTCAATTTCGCATAAATATCGTCGCATAATTCAATTTCGCATAAATATCGTCGCATAATTCAATTTCGCATAAATATCGTCGCATAATTCAATTTCGCATAAATATCGTCGCATAATTCAATTTCGCATAATATTTCGCATAAATATCGTCGCATAATTCAATTTCGCATAAATATCGTCGCATAATTCAATTTCGCATAAATATCGTCGCATAATTCAATTTCGCATAAATATCGTCGCATAATTCAATTTCGCATAAATATCGTCGCATAATTCAATTTCGCATAAATATCGTCGCATAATTCAATTTCGCATAAATATCGTCGCATAATTCAATTTCGCATAAATATCGTCGCATAATTCAATTTCGCATAAATATCGTCGCATAATTCAATTTCGCATAAATATCGTCGCATAATTCAATTTCGCATAAATATCGTCGCATAATTCAATTTCGCATAAATATCGTCGCATAATTCAATTTCGCATAAATATCGTCGCATAATTCAATTTCGCATAAATATCGTCGCATAATTCAATTTCGCATAAATATCGTCGCATAATTCAATTTCGCATAAATATCGTCGCATAAATCAATTTCGCATAAATATCGTCGCATAATTCAATTTCGCATAAATATCGTCGCATAATTCAATTTCGCATAAATATCGTCGCATAATTCAATTTCGCATAAATATCGTCGCATAATTCAATTTCGCATAAATATCGTCGCATAATTCAATTTCGCATAAATATCGTCGCATAATTCAATTTCGCATAAATATCGTCGCATAATTCAATTTCGCATAAATATCGTCGCATAAATTTCGCATAATTCAATTTCGCATAAATATCGTCGCATAATTCAATTTCGCATAAATATCGTCGCATAATTCAATTTCGCATAAATATCGTCGCATAATTCAATTTCGCATAAATATCGTCGCATAATTCAATTTCGCATAAATATCGTCGCATAATTCAATTTCGCATAAATATCGTTGCATAATTCAATTTCGCATAGATATCGTCGCATAATTCAATTTCGCATTAATATCGTCGCGTTATTCAATTTCGAATAAATATTGTCACATAATGAAATTTCGCATAATTATCGTCGAATAATTCAATATCGAATAAATATCGTCCAACTGAAGCGATAGTAGCTTAGCAACTCGCCTTGCGGTAGTTGTTAGGCAATTCGTCCTGCGGTAGTAGCTTAGCAACTCGTCTTGCGGTAGTAGCTTGGTAACTCGTATTGCACTAGTAGCTTGGCAACTCGTCTTGCGGTAGTAGCTTAGCAACTCGTCTTGCGGTAGTAGCTTGGCAACTCGTCTTGCGGTAGTAGCTTGGCAACTCATATTGCAGTAGCAGCTTGGCAACTCGTCCTGCGGTAGTAGCTTAGCAACTCGTCTTGCGGTAGTAGCTTGGCAACTCGTCTTGCGGTAGTAGCTTGGCAACTCGTCTTGCGGTAGTAGCTTGGCAACTCATATTGCAGTAGTAGCTTGGCAACTCGTCTTGCGGTAGTAGCTTAGCAACTCGTCTTGCGGTAGTAGCTTGGCAACTCATATTGCAGTAGTAGCTTGGCAACTCGTCCTGCGGTAGTAGCTTAGCAACTCGTCTTGCGGTAGTAGCTTGGCAACTCGTCTTGCGGTAGTAGCTTGGCAACTCATATTGCAGTAGTAGCTTGGCAACTCGTCCAGCGGTAGTAGCTTAGCAACTCATATTGCAGTAGCAGCTTGGCAACTCGTAATGCGGTAGTAGCTTGGCAACTCGTCCTGCGGTAGTAGCTTAGCAACTCATATTGCAGTAGTAGCTTGGCAACTCGTCCTGCGGTAGTAGCTTAGCAACTCGTCTTGCGGTAGTAGCTTGGCAACTCATATTGCAGTAGTAGCTTGGCAACTCGTCTTGCGGTAGTAGCTTAGCAACTCGTCTTGCGGTAGTAGCTTGGCAACTCATATTGCAGTAGTAGCTTGGCAACTCGTCTTGCGGTAGTAGTTTGGCAATGCGTCCTGCGTAAATTCAAAATGGAAAAATTCAAAAGGGGAAATTCAAAAGGGGAAAATTAATTGGGGAAAATTAATAGGGTGAAAACTAAAAAGGGGGAAATTCAAAAGAGGAAAATTCAAAAGGGGAAAATTCAAAAGGTTAAAATTCAAAAGAAGACAACTAAAAAGGGGGAAATTAAAAACGGGATATCGTCGCATAATTCAATTTCGCATAAATATCGTCGCATAATTCAATTTCGCATAAATATCGTCGCATAATTCAATTTCGCATAAATATCGTCGCATAATTCAATTTCGCATAAATATCGTCGCATAATTCAATTTCGCATAAATATCGTCGCATAATTCAATTTCGCATAAATATCGTCGCATAATTCAATTTCGCATAAATATCGTCGCATAATTCAATTTCGCATAAATATCGTCGCATAATTCAATTTCGCATAAATATCGTCGCATAATTCAATTTCGCATAAATATCGTCGCATAATTCAATTTCGCATAAATATCGTCGCATAATTCAATTTCGCATAAATATCGTCGCATAATTCAATTTCGCATAAATATCGTCGCATAATTCAATTTCGCATAAATATCGTCGCATAATTCAATTTCGCATAAATATCGTCGCATAATTCAATTTCGCATAAATATCGTCGCATAATTCAATTTCGCATAAATATCGTCGCATAATTCAATTTCGCATAAATATCGTCGCATAATTCAATTTCGCATAAATATCGTCGCATAATTCAATTTCGCATAAATATCGTCGCATAATTCAATTTCGCATAAATATCGTCGCATAATTCAATTTCGCATAAATATCGTCGCATAATTCAATTTCGCATAAATATCGTCGCATAATTCAATTTCGCATAAATATCGTCGCATAATTCAATTTCGCATAAATATCGTCGCATAATTAAATTTCGCATAAATATCGTCGCATAATTCAATTTCGCATAAATATCGTCGCATAATTCAATTTCGCATAAATATCGTCGCATAATTCAATTTCGCATAAATATCGTCGCATAATTCAATTTCGCATAAATATCGTCGCATAATTCAATTTCGCATAAATATCGTCGCATAATTCAATTTCGCATAAATATCGTCGCATAATTCAATTTCGCATAAATATCGTCGCATAATTCAATTTCGCATAAATATCGTCGCATAATTCAATTTCGCATAAATATCGTCGCATAATTCAATTTCGCATAAATATCGTCGCATAAATATAGGCGCATAATTCAATTTCGCATAAATATCGTCGCATAATTCGATTTCGCATACATATCGTCGCATAAATATCGTCGTATAATTCAATTTCGCATAAATATCGTCGCATAATTCAATTTCGCATAAATATCGTCGTATAATTCAATTTCGCATAAATCGTCGCATAATTCAATTTCGCATAAATATCGTCGCATAATTCAATTTCGCATAAATATCGTCGCATAATTCAATTTCGCATAAATATCGTCGCATAAATATAGGCGCATAATTCAATTTCGCATAAATATCGTCGCATAAATATCGTCGCATAATTCAATTTCGCATAAATATCGTCGCATAATTCAATTTCGCATACATATCGTCGCATAAATATCGTCGCATAATTCAATTTCGCATAAATATCGTCGCATAATTCAATTTCGCATAAATATCGTCGCATAATTCAATTTCGCATAAATATCGTCGCATAATTCAATTTCGCATAAATATCGTCGCATAATTCAATTTCGCATAAATATCGTCGCATAATTCAATTTCGCATAAATATCGTCGCATAATTCAATTTCGCATAAATATCGTCGCATAATTCAATTTCGCATAAATATCGTCGCATAATTCAATTTCGCATAAATATCGTCGCATAATTCAATTTCGCATAAATATCGTCGCATAATTCAATTTCGCATAAATATCGTCGCATAATTCAATTTCGCATAAATATCGTCGCATAATTCAATTTCGCATAAATATCGTCGCATAATTCAATTTCGCATAAATATCGTCGCATAATTCAATTTCGCATAAATATCGTCGCATAATTCAATTTCGCATAAATATCGTCGCATAATTCAATTTCGCATAAATATCGTCGCATAAATATCGTCGCATAATTCAATTTCGCATAAATATCGTCGCATAATTCAATTTCGCATAAATATCGTCGCATAATTCAATTTCGCATAAATATCGTCGCATAATTCAATTTCGCATAAATATCGTCGCATAATTCAATTTCGCATAAATATCGTCGCATAATTCAATTTCGCATAAATATCGTCGCATAATTCAATTTCGCATAAATATCGTCGCATAATTCAATTTCGCATAAATATCGTCGCATAAATATCGTCGCATAATTCAATTTCGCATAAATATCGTCGCATAATTCAATTTCGCATAAATATCGTCGCATAATTCAATTTCGCATAAATATCGTCGCATAATTCAATTTCGCATAAATATCGTCGCATAATTCAATTTCGCATAAATATCGTCGCATAATTCATTTCGCATAAATATCGTCGCATAATTCAATTTCGCATAAATATCGTCGCATAATTCAATTTCGCATAAATATCGTCGCATAATTCAATTTCGCATAAATATCGTCGCATAATTCAATTTCGCATAAATATCGTCGCATAATTCAATTTCGCATAAATATCGTCGCATAATTCAATTTCGCATAAATATCGTCGCATAATTCAATTTCGCATAAATATCGTCGCATAATTCAATTTCGCATAAATATCGTCGCATAATTCAATTTCGCATAAATATCGTCGCATAATTCAATTTCGCATAATATTTAAAATAAGCATAAATATCGTCGCATAATTCAATTTCGCATAAATATCGTCGCATAATTCAATTTCGCATAAATATCGTCGCATAAATATCGTCGCATAATTCAATTTCGCATAAATATCGTCGCATAATTCAATTTCGCATAAATATCGTCGCATAATTCAATTTCGCATAAATATCGTCGCATAATTCAATTTCGCATAAATATCGTCGCATAATTCAATTTCGCATAAATATCGTCGCATAATTCAATTTCGCATAAATATCGTCGCATAATTCAATTTCGCATAAATATCGTCGCATAATTCAATTTCGCATAAATATCGTCGCATAATTCAATTTCGCATAAATATCGTCGCATAATTCAATTTCGCATAAATATCGTCGCATAAATATAGGCGCATAATTCAATTTCGCATAAATATCGTCGCATAATTCGATTTCGCATACATATCGTCGCATAAATATCGTCGTATAATTCAATTTCGCATAAATATCGTCGCATAATTCAATTTCGCATAAATATCGTCGCATAATTCAATTTCGCATAAATATCGTCGCATAATTCAATTTCGCATAAATATCGTCGCATAATTCAATTTCGCATAAATATCGTCGCATAATTCAATTTCGCATAAATATCGTCGCATAATTCAATTTCGCATAAATATCGTCGCATAATTCAATTTCGCATAAATATCGTCGCATAAATATCGTCGCATAATTCAATTTCGCATAAATATCGTCGCATAATTCAATTTCGCATAAATATCGTCGCATAATTCAATTTCGCATAAATATCGTCGCATAATTCAATTTCGCATAAATATCGTCGCATAATTCAATTTCGCATAAATATCGTCGCATAATTCAATTTCGCATAAATATCGTCGCATAATTCAATTTCGCATAAATATCGTCGCATAATTCAATTTCGCATAAATATCGTCGCATAATTCAATTTCGCATAAATATCGTCGCATAATTCAATTTCGCATAAATATCGTCGCATAATTCAATTTCGCATAAATATCGTCGCATAATTCAATTTCGCATAAATATCGTCGCATAATTCAATTTCGCATAAATATCGTCGCATAATTCAATTTCGCATAAATATCGTCGCATAATTCAATTTCGCATAAATATCGTCGCATAATTCAATTCGCATAATTCTCGCATAATATCGTCGCATAAATATAGGCGCATAATTCAATTTCGCATAAATATCGTCGCATAATTCGATTTCGCATACATATCGTCGCATAAATATCGTCGCATAATTCAATTTCGCATAAATATCGTCGCATAATTCAATTTCGCATAAATATCGTCGCATAATTCAATTTCGCATAAATATCGTCGCATAATTCAATTTCGCATAAATATCGTCGCATAATTCAATTTCGCATAAATATCGTCGCATAATTCAATTTCGCATAAATATCGTCGCATAATTCAATTTCGCATAAATATCGTCGCATAATTCAATTTCGCATAAATATCGTCGCATAATTCAATTTCGCATAAATATCGTCGCATAATTCAATTTCGCATAAATATCGTCGCATAATTCAATTTCGCATAAATATCGTCGCATAATTCAATTTCGCATAAATATCGTCGCATAATTCAATTTCGCATAAATATCGTCGCATAATTAAATTTCGCATAAATATCGTCGCATAATTCAATTTCGCATAAATATCGTCGCATAATTCAATTTCGCATAAATATCGTCGCATAAATATAGACGCATAATTCAATTTCGCATAAATATCGTCGCATAATTCAATTTCGCATAAATATCGTCGCATAATTCAATTTCGCATAAATATCGTCGCATAATTCAATTTCGCATAAATATCGTCGCATAATTCAATTTCGCATAAATATCGTCGCATAATTCAATTTCGCATAAATATCGTCGCATAATTCAATTTCGCATAAATATCGTCGCATAATTCAATTTCGCATAAATATCGTCGCATAATTCAATTTCGCATAAATATTGTCGCATAATTCAATTTCGCATAAATATCGTCGCATAATTCAATATTGAATAAGTATCGTCCAACTGAAGCGATAGTTGCTTAGCAACTCGTCTTGCGGTAGTTGTTAGGCAATTCGTCCTGCGGTAGTAGCTTAGCAACTCGTCTTGCGGTAGTAGCTTGGTAACTCATATTGCAGTAGTAGCTTGGCAACTCGTATTGCGGTAGTAGCTTAGCAACTCGTCTTGCGGTAGTAGCTTAGCAACTCGTCTTGCGGTAGTAGCTTGGCAACTCGTCTTACGGTAGTAGCTTGGCAACCCATATTGCAGTAGCAGCTTGGCAACTCGTCCAGCGGTAGTAGCTTAGCAACTCATATTGCAGTAGCAGCTTGGCAACTCGTAATGCGGTAGTAGCTTGGCAACTCGTCCAGCGGTAGTAGCTTAGCAACTCATATTGCAGTAGCAGCTTGGCAACTCGTAATGCGGTAGTAGCTTAGCAACTCGTCTTGCGGTAGTAGCTTGGCAACTCATATTGCAGTAGTAGCTTGGCAACTCGTCTTGCGCTAGTAGCTTAGCAACTCGTCTTGCGGTAGTAGCTTGACAACTCATATTGCAGTAGTAGCTTGGCAACTCGTCTTGCGGTAGTAGTTTGGCAATGCGTCCTGCGTAAATTCAAAATGGAAAAATTCAAAAGGGGAAATTCAAAAGGGGAAAATTAATTGGGGAAAATTAATAGGGTGAAAACTAAAAAGGGGGAAATTCAAAAGAGGAAAATTCAAAAGGGGAAAATTCAAAAGGTTAAAATTCAAAAGAAGACAACTAAAAAGGGGGAAATTAAAAACGGGATATCGTCGCATAATTCAATTTCGCATAAATATCGTCGCATAATTCAATTTCGCATAAATATCGTCGCATAATTCAATTTCGCATAAATATCGTCGCATAATTCAATTTCGCATAAATATCGTCGCATAATTCAATTTCGCATAAATATCGTCGCATAATTCAATTTCGCATAAATATCGTCGCATAATTCAATTTCGCATAAATATCGTCGCATAATTCAATTTCGCATAAATATCGTCGCATAATTCAATTTCGCATAAATATCGTCGCATAATTCAATTTCGCATAAATATCGTCGCATAATTCAATTTCGCATAAATATCGTCGCATAATTCAATTTCGCATAAATATCGTCGCATAATTCAATTTCGCATAAATATCGTCGCATAATTCAATTTCGCATAAATATCGTCGCATAATTCAATTTCGCATAAATATCGTCGCATAATTCAATTTCGCATAAATATCGTCGCATAATTCAATTTCGCATAAATATCGTCGCATAATTCAATTTCGCATAAATATCGTCGCATAATTCAATTTCGCATAAATATCGTCGCATAATTCAATTTCGCATAAATATCGTCGCATAATTCAATTTCGCATAAATATCGTCGCATAATTCAATTTCGCATAAATATCGTCGCATAATTCATTTCGCATAAATATCGTCGCATAATTCAATTTCGCATAAATATCGTCGCATAATTCCATTTCGCATAAATATCGTCGCATAAATATCGTCGCATAATTCAATTTCGCATAAATATCGTCGCATAATTCAATTTCGCATAAATATCGTCGCATAATTCAATTTCGCATAAATATCGTCGCATAATTCAATTTCGCATAAATATCGTCGCATAATTCAATTTCGCATAAATATCGTCGCATAATTCAATTTCGCATAAATATCGTCGCATAATTCAATTTCGCATAAATATCGTCGCATAATTCAATTTCGCATAAATATCGTCGCATAATTCAATTTCGCATAAATATCGTCGCATAATTCAATTTCGCATAAATATCGTCGCATATCGCATAATTCAATTTCGCATAAATATCGTCGCATAATTCAATTTCGCATAAATATCGTCGCATAAATATCGTCGCATAATTCAATTTCGCATAAATATCGTCGCATAATTCAATTTCGCATAAATATCGTCGCATAATTCAATTTCGCATAAATATCGTCGCATAATTCAATTTCGCATAAATATCGTCGCATAATTCAATTTCGCATAAATATCGTCGCATAATTCAATTTCGCATAAATATCGTCGCATAATTCAATTTCGCATAAATATCGTCGCATAAATCAATTTCGCATAAATATCGTCGCATAAATATCGTCGCATAATTCAATTTCGCATAAATATCGTCGCATAATTCAATTTCGCATAAATATCGTCGCATAAATATCGTCGCATAATTCAATTTCGCATAAATATCGTCGCATAATTCAATTTCGCATAAATATCGTCGCATAATTCAATTTCGCATAAATATCGTCGCATAATTCAATTTCGCATAAATATCGTCGCATAATTCAATTTCGCATAAATATCGTCGCATAATTCAATTTCGCATAAATATCGTCGCATAATTCAATTTCGCATAAATATCGTCGCATAATTCAATTTCGCATAAATATCGTCGCATAATTCAATTTCGCATAAATATCGTCGCATAATTCAATTTCGCATAAATATCGTCGCATAATTCAATTTCGCATAAATATCGTCGCATAATTCAATTTCGCATAAATATCGTCGCATAATTCAATTTCGCATAAATATCGTCGCATAATTCAATTTCGCATAAATATCGTCGCATAATTCAATTTCGCATAAATATCGTCGCATATCGCATAATTCAATTTCGCATAAATATCGTCGCATAATTCAATTTCGCATAAATATCGTCGCATAAATATCGTCGCATAATTCAATTTCGCATAAATATCGTCGCATAATTCAATTTCGCATAAATATCGTCGCATAATTCAATTTCGCATAAATATCGTCGCATAATTCAATTTCGCATAAATATCGTCGCATAATTCAATTTCGCATAAATATCGTCGCATAATTCAATTTCGCATAAATATCGTCGCATAATTCAATTTCGCATAAATATCGTCGCATAATTCAATTTCGCATAAATATCGTCGCATAATTTCGCATATCGTCGCATAATTCAATTTCGCATAAATATCGTCGCATAATTCAATTTCGCATAAATATCGTCGCATAATTCAATTTCGCATAAATATCGTCGCATAATTCAATTTCGCATAAATATCGTCGCATAATTCAATTTCGCATAAATATCGTCGCATAATTCATTTCGCATAAATATCGTCGCATAATTCAATTTCGCATAAATATCGTCGCATAATTCAATTTCGCATAAATATCGTCGCATAATTCAATTTCGCATAAATATCGTCGCATAATTCAATTTCGCATAAATATCGTCGCATAATTCAATTTCGCATAAATATCGTCGCATAATTCAATTTCGCATAAATATCGTCGCATAATTCAATTTCGCATAAATATCGTCGCATAATTCAATTTCGCATAAATATCGTCGCATAATTCAATTTCGCATAAATATCGTCGCATAATTCAATTTCGCATAAATATCGTCGCATAATTCAATTTCGCATAAATATCGTCGCATAATTCAATTTCGCATAAATATCGTCGCATAATTCATTTCGCATAATATCGTCGCATAAATATCGTCGCATAATTCAATTTCGCATAAATATCGTCGCATAATTCAATTTCGCATAAATATCGTCGCATAATTCAATTTCGCATAAATATCGTCGCATAATTCAATTTCGCATAAATATCGTCGCATAATTCAATTTCGCATAAATATCGTCGCATAATTCAATTTCGCATAAATATCGTCGCATAATTCAATTTCGCATAAATATCGTCGCATAATTCAATTTCGCATAAATATCGTCGCATAATTCAATTTCGCATAAATATCGTCGCATAATTCAATTTCGCATAAATATCGTCGCATAAATAAATTTCGCATAAATATCGTCGCATAATTCAATTTCGCATAAATATCGTCGCATAAATATCGTCGCATAATTCAATTTCGCATAAATATCGTCGCATAATTCAATTTCGCATAAATATCGTCGCATAATTCAATTTCGCATAAATATCGTCGCATAATTCAATTTCGCATAAATATCGTCGCATAATTCAATTTCGCATAAATATCGTCGCATAATTCAATTTCGCATAAATATCGTCGCATAATTCAATTTCGCATAAATATCGTCGCATAATTCAATTTCGCATAAATATCGTCGCATAAATATCGTCGCATAATTCAATTTCGCATAAATATCGTCGCATAATTCAATTTCGCATAAATATCGTCGCATAATTCAATTTCGCATAAATATCGTCGCATAATTCAATTTCGCATAAATATCGTCGCATAATTCAATTTCGCATAAATATCGTCGCATAATTCAATTTCGCATAAATATCGTCGCATAATTCAATTTCGCATAAATATCGTCGCATAATTCAATTTCGCATAAATATCGTCGCATAATTCAATTTCGCATAAATATCGTCGCATAATTCAATTTCGCATAAATATCGTCGCATAATTCAATTTCGCATAAATATCGTCGCATAATTCAATTTCGCATAAATATCGTCGCATAATTCAATTTCGCATAAATATCGTCGCATAATTCAATTTCGCATAAATATCGTCGCATAATTCAATTTCGCATAAATATCGTCGCATAATTCATTTCGCATAAATATCGTCGCATAATTCAATTTCGCATAAATATCGTCGCATAATTCAATTTCGCATAAATATCGTCGCATAATTCAATTTCGCATAAATATCGTCGCATAAATATCGTCGCATAATTCAATTTCGCATAAATATCGTCGCATAATTCAATTTCGCATAAATATCGTCGCATAATTCAATTTCGCATAAATATCGTCGCATAATTCAATTTCGCATAAATATCGTCGCATAATTCAATTTCGCATAAATATCGTCGCATAATTCAATTTCGCATAAATATCGTCGCATAATTCATTTCGCATAAATATCGTCGCATAATTCAATTTCGCATAAATATCGTCGCATAATTCAATTTCGCATAAATATCGTCGCATAATTCAATTTCGCATAAATATCGTCGCATAATTCAATTTCGCATAAATATCGTCGCATAATTCAATTTCGCATAAATATCGTCGCATAATTCAATTTCGCATAAATATCGTCGCATAAATATCGTCGCATAATTCAATTTCGCATAAATATCGTCGCATAATTCAATTTCGCATAAATATCGTCGCATAAATATAGGCGCATAATTCAATGTCGCCTAAATATCGTCGCATAATTCAATTCCGCATAAATATCGTCGCATAATTCAATTTCGCATAAATATCGTCACATAATTCAATTTCGCATAAATATCGTCGCATAATTCATTTTATCATAAATATCGTCTCATAATTCAATTTCGCATAAATATCGTTGCATAATTCAATTTCGCATAGATATCGTCGCATAATTCAATTTCGCATTAATATCGTCGCGTTATTCAATTTCGAATAAATATTGTCACATAATTAAATTTCGCATAATTATCGTCGAATAATTCAATATCGAATAAATATCGTCCAACTGAAGCGATAGTAGCTTAGCAACTCGTCTTGCGGTAGTTGTTAGGCAATTCGTCCTGCGGTAGTAGCTTAGCAACTCGTCTTGCGGTAGTAGCTTGGTAACTCATATTGCAGTAGTAGCTTGGCAACTCGTTTTGCGGTAGTAGCTTAGCAACTCGTCTTGCGGTAGTAGCTTGGCAACTCATATTGCAGTAGTAGCTTGGCAACTCGTCTTACGGTAGTAGCTTGGCAACTCGTCTTACGGTAGTAGCTTGGCAACCCATATTGCAGTAGCAGCTTGGCAACCCATATTGCAGTAGCAGCTTGGCAACTCGTCCAGCGGTAGTAGCTTAGCAACTCATATTGCAGTAGCAGCTTGGCAACTCGTAATGCGGTAGTAGCTTGGCAACTCGTCCAGCGGTAGTAGCTTAGCAACTCATATTGCAGTAGCAGCTTGGCAACTCGTAATGCGGTAGTAGCTTAGCAACTCGTCTTACGGTAGTAGCTTGGCAACACATATTGCAGTAGTAGCTTGGCAACTCGTCTTGCGCTAGTAGCTTAGCAACTCGTCTTGCGGTAGTAGCTTGACAACTCATATTGCAGTAGTAGCTTGGCAGCTCTTCTTGCGGTAGTAGCTTAGCAACTCGTCTTGCGGTAGTAGCTTGGCAAGTCATATTGCAGTAGTAGCTTGGCAACTCGTCCTGCGGTAGTAGCTTTGCAACTCGTCTTGAGGTAGTAGCTTTACAACTCGTCTTGCGGTAGTAGCTTGGCAACACATATTGCAGTAGTAGCTTAGCAACTCGTCTTGTGGTAGTGGCTTAGAAACTCGTCTTGCGGTAGTAGTTTGGCAATTCGTCCTGCGGTAAATTCAAAAGGAGAAAATTCAAATAGGGAATATAAAAACGGGATATCGTCGCATAATTCAATTTTGCATAAATATCGTCGCATAATTCAATTTCGCATAAATATCGTCGCATAATTCAATTTCTCATAAATATTCTCGCATAATTCAATTTCGCATAAATATCGTCGCATAATTCAATTTCGCATAAATATCGTCACATAAATATAGGCGCATAATTCAATTTCGCATAAATATCGTCGCATAATTCGATTTCGCATAAATATGTCGCATAATTCAATTTCGCATAAATATCGTCGCATAATTCAATTTCGCATAAATATCGTCGCATAATTCAATTTCGCATAAATATCGTCGCATAATTCAATTTCGCATAAATATCGTCGCATAATTCAATTTCGCATAAATATCGTCGCATAATTCAATTTCGCATAAATATCGTCGCATAATTCAATTTCGCATAAATATCGTCGCATAATTCAATTTCGCATAAATATCGTCGCATAATTCAATTTCGCATAAATATCGTCGCATAATTCCATTTCGCATAAATATCGTCGCATAATTCAATTTCGCATAAATATCGTCGCATAATTCAATTTCGCATACATATCGTCGCATAATATCGTCGCATAATTCAATTTCGCATAAATATCGTCGCATAATTCAATTTCGCATAAATATCGTCGCATAATTCAATTTCGCATAAATATCGTCGCATAATTCAATTTCGCATAATATCGTCGCATAAATATCGTCGCATAATTCAATTTCGCATAAATATCGTCGCATAATTCAATTTCGCATAAATATCGTCGCATAATTCAATTTCGCATAAATATCGTCGCATAATTCAATTTCGCATAAATATCGTCGCATAATTCAATTTCGCATAAATATCGTCGCATAATTCAATTTCGCATAAATATCGTCGCATAATATCGTCGCATAATTCAATTTCGCATAAATATCGTCGCATAATTCAATTTCGCATAAATATCGTCGCATAATTCAATTTCGCATAAATATCGTCGCATAATTCAATTTCGCATAAATATCGTCGCATAATTCAATTTCGCATAAATATCGTCGCATAATTCAATTTCGCATAAATATCGTCGCATAATTCAATTTCGCATAAATATCGTCGCATAATTCAATTTCGCATAAATATCGTCGCATAAATATCGTCGCATAATTCAATTTCGCATAAATATCGTCGCATAATTCAATTTCGCATAAATATCGTCGCATAAATATCGTCGTATAATTCAATTTCGCATAAATATCGTCGCATAATTCAATTTCGCATAAATATCGTCGCATAATTCAATTTCGCATAAATATCGTCGCATAATTCAATTTCGCATAAATATCGTCGCATAAATATCGTCGCATAATTCAATTTCGCATAAATATCGTCGCATAATTCAATTTCGCATAAATATCGTCGCATAATTCAATTTCGCATAAATATCGTCGCATAATCGCATAATTCAATTTCGCATAAATATCGTCGCATAATTCAATTTCGCATAAATATCGTCGCATAATTCAATTTCGCATAAATATCGTCGCATAATTCAATTTCGCATAAATATCGTCGCATAATTCAATTTCGCATAAATATCGTCGCATAATTCAATTTCGCATAAATATCGTCGCATAATTCCATTTCGCATAAATATCGTCGCATAATTCAATTTCGCATAAATATCGTCGCATAATTCAATTTCGCATAAATATCGTCGCATAATTCAATTTCGCATAAATATCGTCGCATAATTCAATTTCGCATAAATTTCGTCGCATAATTCAATTTCGCATAAATATCGTCGCATAATTTAATTTCGCATAAATATCGTCGCATAATTTAGTTTCGCATAAATATCGTCGCATAATTCAATTTCGCATAAATATCGTCGCATAATTCAATTTCGCATAAATATCGTCGCATAATTCAATTTCGCATAAATATCGTCGCATAATTCAATTTCGCATAAATATCGTCGCATAATTCAATTTCGCATAAATATCGTCGCATAATTCAATTTCGCATAAATATCGTCGCATAATTCAATTTCGCATAAATATCGTCGCATAATTCAATTTCGCATAAATATCGTCGCATAATTCAATTTCGCATAATATCGTCGCATATCATTCGCAAATATCGTCGCATAATATTGCATATCAGCTTAGCAATCGTATGCGCATATTCAATTTCGCTATCGTCGCATAATTCATTTCGCATAATATCGTCGCATAATTCAATTTCGCATAAATATCGTCGCATAATTCAATTTCGCATAAATATCGTCGCATAATTCAATTTCGCATAAATATCGTCGCATAATTCAATTTCGCATAAATATCGTCGCATAATTCAATTTCGCATAAATATCGTCGCATAATTCAATTTCGCATAAATATCGTCGCATAATTCAATTTCGCATACATATCGTCGCATAAATATCGTCGCATAATTCAATTTCGCATAAATATCGTCGCATAATTCAATTTCGCATAAATATCGTCGCATAATTCAATTTCGCATAAATATCGTCGCATAATTCAATTTCGCATAAATATCGTCGCATAATTCAATTTCGCATAAATATCGTCGCATAATTCAATTTCGCATAAATATCGTCGCATAAATATCGTCGCATAATTCAATTTCGCATAAATATCGTCGCATAATTCAATTTCGCATAAATATCGTCGCATAATTCAATTTCGCATAAATATCGTCGCATAATTCAATTTCGCATAAATATCGTCGCATAATTCAATTTCGCATAAATATCGTCGCATAATTCAATTTCGCATAAATATCGTCGCATAATTCAATTTCGCATAAATATCGTCGCATAATTCAATTTCGCATAATATCGTCGCATAAATATCGTCGCATAATTCAATTTCGCATAAATATCGTCGCATAATTCAATTTCGCATAAATCGTCGCATTCATTTCGCATAAATATCGTCGCATAATTCAATTTCGCATAAATATCGTCGCATAATTCAATTTCGCATAAATATCGTCGCATAATTCAATTTCGCATAAATATCGTCGCATAATTCAATTTCGCATAAATATCGTCGCATAATTCATTTCGCATAAATATCGTCGCATAATTCAATTTCGCATAAATATCGTCGCATAATTCAATTTCGCATAAATATCGTCGCATAATTCAATTTCGCATAAATATCGTCGCATAAATATCGTCGCATAATTCAATTTCGCATAAATATCGTCGCATAATTCAATTTCGCATAAATATCGTCGCATAATTCAATTTCGCATAAATATCGTCGCATAATTCAATTTCGCATAAATATCGTCGCATAATTCAATTTCGCATAAATATCGTCGCATAATTCAATTTCGCATAAATATCGTCGCATAATTCAATTTCGCATAAATATCGTCGCATAATTCAATTTCGCATAAATATCGTCGCATAATTCAATTTCGCATAAATATCGTCGCATAATTCAATTTCGCATAATTCAATTTCGCATAAATATCGTCGCATAATGCATTTCGCATACATATCGTCTGCATAATTCAATTTCGCATAAATATCGTCGCATAATTCATTTCGCATAAATATCGTCGCATAATTCAATTTCGCATAAATATCGTCGCATACTCGTTTTCGCTATAGCTAATATCGTCGCATAATTCAATTTCGCATAAATATCGTCGCATAATTCAATTTCGCATAAATATCGTCGCATAATTCAATTTCGCATAAATATCGTCGCATAATTCAATTTCGCATAAAGTAGTCGCTTGCAATTCCATATTCGCATACATTTGCAATCGTCGCGTAGTAACTTTCGCAATCATATCGTCGCATAATTCAATCGTAATGCGTCGCATAATTCAATCGTCGCAGTAATATCGTCGCAACTCATATTGCAGTATCAGCTTAGCAACTCGTAATGCGGTAGTAGCTTGGCAACTTGGCTTCCGGTAGTAGCTTAGCAACTCGTCTTGCGATAATACCTTAGCAACTCGTCTTGCGGTAGTAGTTTGGAAACTCGGCTTGCGGTAGTAGCTTAGCAACTCGCCTAAATATCGCATATTTCGCATAAATATCGTCGCATAATTCAATTTCGCATAAATATCGTCGCATAATTCAATTTCGCATAAATATCGTCGCATAATTCAATTTCGCATAAATATCGTCGCATAATTCAATTTCGCATAAATATCGTCGCATAATTCAATTTCGCATAAATATCGTCGCATAATTCAATTTCGCATAAATATCGTCGCATAATTCAATTTCGCATAAATATCGTCGCATAATTCAATTTCGCATAAATATCGTCGCATAATTCAATTTCGCATAAATATCGTCGCATAATTCAATTTCGCATAAATATCGTCGCATAATTCAATTTCGCATAAATATCGTCGCATAATTCAATTTCGCATAAATATCGTCGCATAATTCAATTTCGCATAAATATCGTCGCATAATTCAATTTCGCATAAATATCGTCGCATAATTCAATTTCGCATAAATATCGTCGCATAATTCAATTTCGCATAAATATCGTCGCATACTTCAATTTCGCATAGCAATATCGTCGCATAATTCATTTCGCATAAATATCGTCGCATAATTCTATTTCGCATAAATATCGTCGCATAATTCAATTTCGCATAAATATCGTCGCATAATTCAATTTCGCATAAATATCGTCGCATAATTCAATTTCGCATAAATATCGTCGCATAATTCAATTTCGCATAAATATCGTCGCATAATTCAATTTCGCATAAATATCGTCGCATAATTCAATTTCGCATAAATATCGTCGCATAATTCAATTTCGCATAAATATCGTCGCATAATTCAATTTCGCATAAATATCGTCGCATAATTCAATTTCGCATAAATATCGTCGCATAATTCATTTCGCATAAATATCGTCGCATAATTCAATTTCGCATAAATATCGTCGCATAATTCAATTTCGCATAAATATCGTCGCATAATTCAATTTCGCATAAATATCGTCGCATAATTCAATTTCGCATAAATATCGTCGCATAATTCAATTTCGCATAAATATCGTCGCATAATTCAATTTCGCATAATATCGTCTGCAGTAGTACTTAGCAACTCGTTTTCGCGTAGTAGCTTGCAACTCGTTTTGCGTAGTAGCTTGCAACTCGTCTTGCGTAGTAGCTCGCAAACTCGTCTTGCGGTAGTAGCTTGCAACTCGTCTTGCGTAGTAGCTTGCAACTCGTCTTGCGTAGTAGCTTGCAACTCGTCTTGCGGTAGTAGCTTAGCAACTCGTCTTGCGGTAGTAGCTTAGCAACTCGGCTTGCGGTAGTAGCTTAGCAACTCGTTTTGCGGTAGTACTTGCAACTTCCTCGCTAGTAGCTAGCAACTCGTCTTGCGTAATACCTTAGCAACTCGTCTTGCGATAGTAGTTTGGAAACTCGGCTTGCGGTAATAGCTTAGCAACTCGCCTAAATATCGCATATTTCGCATAAATATCGTCGCATAATTCAATTTCGCATAAATATCGTCGCATAATTCAATTTCGCATAAATATCGTCGCATAATTCAATTTCGCATCAATATCGTCGCATAATTCAATTTCGCATAAATATCGTCGCATAATTCAATTTCGCATCAATATCGTCGCATAATTCAATTTCGCATAAATATCGTCGCATAATTCAATTTCGCATCAATATCGTCGCATAATTCAATTTCGCATAAATATTGTCGCATAATTCAATTTCGATTAAATATCGTCGGATAATTCAATTTCGAATAAGTATCGTCTAACGGAAGCGGTAGTAGCTTAGCAACTCGTCTTGCGGTAGTAGCTTGGCAACTCGTCTTGCGGTAGTAGCTTGGCAACTCGTCTTGCGGTAGTAGCTTGGCAACTCGTCTTGCGGTAGTAGCTTAGCAACTCGTCTTGCGTAAGTAGCTTAGCAACTCGTCTTGCGGTAGTAGCTTGGCAACTCGTCTTGCGGTAGTAGCTTGGCAACTCGTCTTGCGGTAGTAGCTTGGCAACTCGTCTTGCGGTAGTAGCTTGGCAACTCGTCTTGCGGTAGTAGCTTGGCAACTTGGCTTCCGGTTGTAGCTTAGCAACTCGTCTTGCGGTAGTAGTTTGGAAACTCGGCTTGCGGTAGTAGCTTAGCAACTCGTCTTGCGGTAGTAGTTTGGAAACTCGGCTTGCGGTAGTAGCTTAGCAACTCGCCTAAATATCGCATATTTCGCATAAATATCGTCGCATAATTCAATTTCGCATAAATATCGTCGCATAATTCAATTTCGCATAAATATCGTCGCATAATTCAATTTCGCATAAATATCGTCGCATAATTCAATTTCGCATAAATATCGTCGCATAATTCAATTTCGCATAAATATCGTCGTATAATTCAATTTCGCATAAATCGTCGCATAATTCAATTTCGCATAAATATCGTCGCATAATTCAATTTCGCATAAATATCGTCGCATAATTCAATTTCGCATAAATATCGTCGCATAATTCAATTTCGCATAAATCGTCGCATAATTCAATTTCGCATAAATATCGTCGCATAAATATCGTCGCGTAATTCAATTTCGAATAAATATCGTCGGATAATTCAATTTCGAATAAATATAGTCGGATAATTCAATTTCGAATAAGTATCGTCTAACCGAAGCGGTAGTAGCTTAGCAACTCGTTTTGCGGTAGTAGCTTGGCAACTCGTCCTGCGGTAGTAGCTTGGCAACTCGTCTTGCGGTAGTAGCTTGGCAACTCGTCTTGCGGTAGTAGCTTGGCAACTCGTCTTGCTGTAGTAGCTTGGCAACCCGTCTTGCGGTAGTAGCTTAGCAACTCGTCTTGCGGTAGTAGCTTAGCAACTCGTCTTGCGGTAGTAGCTTAGCAACTCGTCTTGCGGTAGTAGCTTGGCAACTTGGCCTCCGGTAGTAGCTTAGCAACTCGTCTTGCGTTAATACCTTAGCAACTCGTCTTGCGGTAGTAGCTTGGCAACTTGGCCTCCGGTAGTAGCTTAGCACCTCGTCTTGCGTTAATACCTTAGCAACTCGTCTTGCGGTAGTAGTTTGGAAACTCGGCTTGCGGTAATAGCTTAGCAACTCGCCTAAATATCGCATATTTCGCATAAATATCGTCGCATAATTCAATTTCACATAAATATCGTCGCATAATTCAATTTCGCATAAATATAGTCGCATAATTCAATTTCGCATAAATATCGTCGCATAATTCAATTTCGCATAAATATCGTCGCATAATTCAATTTCGCATAAATATCGTCGCATAATTCAATTTCGCATAAATATCGTCGCAAAATTCAATTTCGAATAAATATAGTCGGATAATTCAATTTCGAATAAATATCGTCGGATAATTCAATTTCGAATAAATATAGTCGGATAATTCAATTTCGAATAAGTATCGTCTAACCGAAGCGGTAGTAGCTTAGCAACTCGTTTTGCGGTAGTAGCTTGGCAACTCGTCCTGCGGTAGTAGCTTGGCAACTCGTCTTGCGGTAGTAGCTTGGCAACTCGTCTTGCGGTAGTAGCTTGGCAACTCGTCTTGCGGTAGTAGCTTGGCAACCCGTCTTGCGGTAGTAGCTTAGCAACTCGTCTTGCGGTAGTAGCTTAGCAACTCGTCTTGCGGTAGTAGCTTAGCAACTCGTCTTGCGGTAGTAGCTTAGCAACTCGTCTTGCGGTAGTAGCTTGGCCTCCGGTAGTAGCTTAGCAACTCGTCTTGCGTTAATACCTTAGCAACTCGTCTTGCGGTAGTAGTTTGGAAACTCGGCTTGCGGTAATAGCTTAGCAACTCGCCTAAATATCGCATATTTCGCATAAATATCGTCGCATAATTCAATTTCGCATAAATATCGTCGCATAATTCAATTTCGCATAAATATAGTCGCATAATTCAATTTCGCATAAATATCGTCGCATAATTCAATTTCGCATAAATATCGTCGCATAATTCAATTTCGCATAAATATCGTCGCATAATTCAATTTCGCATAAATATCGTCGCATAATTCAATTTCGCATAAATATAGTCGCATAATTCAATTTCGCATAAATATCGTCGCATAATTCAATTTCGAATAAATATCGTCGCATAATTCAATTTCGCATAAATATCGTCTAACCGAAGCGGTAGTAGCTTAGCAACTCGTCTTGCGGTAGTAGCTTGGTAACTCGTCTTGCGGTATTAGCTTGGCAACTCGTCTTGTGGTAGTAGCTTAGCAACTCGTCTGAATCTTCGCATAATTCAATTGCGCATAAATATCGTCGCATAATTCAATTTCGCATAAATATCGTCGCATAATTCAATTTCGCATAAATATCGTCGCATAATTCAATTTCCCATAAATATCGTCGCATAATTCAATTTCGCATAAATATCGTCGCATAATTCAATTTCGCATAAATATCGTCGCATAATTCAATTTCGCATAAATATCGTAGCATAATTCAATTTCGCATAAATATCGTCGCATAATTCAATTTCGCATAAATATCGTCGCATAATTCAATTTCGCATAAATATCGTCGCATAATTCAATTTCGCATAAATATCGTGGGGAGGGTATTTTAAATATTTATTAATTATATATTTATTATTTTATAATAATTTAATTTTAATATATTTTATTTATTATAAAAACAAATATTCACCTGTGTTTAGTTATTATATATTATATTATTTTTATTATATTATTTTTTTTTATTATTTAAATGTTTATTTTTTTTATATTTATTTATTTTTATATATTTATTAATTAATTTATTTATATTAATTAATTTAATATTATATATATTTTATATTTATATTTTTAATATTATTTATTTTTTATATTATTATTTATTATAATATATTATAAATATTAATAAATATTTATAATTTTTTAATATAATTTTATTTATAATTATTTTATTTTAATTTAATTTATATATTTTTATATTAATTATTTAAATTTTTTATATTAATTTTAATATATATTTTATTATTTATTAATAAATTTTATAATATATTAATTATTTTTATTATATTATATTTATAATTTATATTTATATATATATATATTTATTTTTTTATATTATAATATATTAGTTATTTATATATTATTTAATCTATATTATTTTGTTATAATTATACACATATATATTTTTATATTGATTATATTTATTTATTATATTTATTTATGTTTTCTTTGTATAGGATTTACTTTCATTATATTGAATGTATTACTTATTCTATTATTTTTATATATATATATTTTTATAATCGCGTGGGGTATATCATTTTATATATTTTCATATTATTTCTATCATAAATTATTTATTATATTTTTTATATCTTATGTCTCGTAAATTATAATTGATATATAATTTCTTTGTTTATAATTTTATGTTAGTATTTAATATAGTTCTATTTATACTATTTATTTATAAAATTAGTTTATAGTTTATTATCTATTGTAGATTGAATTATATATGGGGTAGTTTAGGTATTATAGATTTATCTTATATTATAGTTTTAGTTTAAATTAATTTGATTATTAGATATAGTATTTAATTGTGTTTAATAGTAGGGTTGATATTGTTGTATATTGTATACTATATTTAATTATATTATATTTATTATTTTAAATATTTAATTATTATAATTAATTTTTATTTTATATTTTTTATATTTTTATATTAAAAATAATTTATTTATTATATTTTTTTATTTAATTAATTTTATTATAATAATTATATTTTTTTTATATTTATAATATTTTTTAATATAAAATTATTATTGTTATTAATTTATTTCTATTATATATTTTTTTATTATATTATTAAATTTATAATATTATATTATATTTTTTTTATTTATTTAAAAAATATATTAATAAATAATATAATAAATTTTATATTTTATTATTTTTTAATTTTATATTATTTTATTTATATTTATTTTTTTATAATTATAATTTATATTTTATTTATTATTTTTTAATAATTATTTAATATTATTTTATTAAAATATATATTAAATTCAATTTTGCAAAAATATCGTCTGATATTCAACTCGCATTTTGTGCCATTTAGGTTTCCCGTTGTATTTCCTAGTATTTCTGCCTGGGATTTTACAATTTGAATTCTCCTTTGAATTCATTTTTCTAATGTAGATTTGGGAAGTTGCGACTTAACGACGTTTGTTGATACGAATGAGATGGACTGTGCTGAGATGGTAAGATTTTCGCGGATTGAAATGTGAAAAACCTGTCCAGAGGACGTAAATGCGTCTATGGGCTGCCATGTGTCTGTGGGGCATGCACCCATCTTCGTCTACGCTGTGTGGTCCTGATGCTATCTCATTGCCATCTCTGCTACACCACAACACAGTAGAGGACA
>RBVU03000066.1:0-32209 GCA_004115045.4 Sinella curviseta
GAATAGGTAAAGATTTCTTTGTTGTTTCATCTTGCCCCATTTTTATGAGGCAAGTTCTTGTAGTTTTAAATATGGCACCAGGCCGTCTGGCTTGCAGCAGAAAAGCACAGAGGCGGTGTAAAAAGGCCAACGGCCAACATTCTTTTATTAAAAAAGGCGAGCTTGCATTGCTCATCGTCATTCTTCTTCCACCATCACTCTTGTCGGAAATTTTGTAGAGAAATATTATGTACTTGTGGACGGATTTTACTCCGGATTAATTTTGTCGGTTTTATTATTTGAAAGTTGTTAATAAATAATTAATTGTCATTAATTATCATTGTGGATTAACAACGACCATTTTATTTGGCTAGTTTACTGTGATTTCCTTGATTATCGGAAACAGAAACTGTAGCCCTGTCATTAGTCATTCATTAGTCGTCAGTCAGTAGTCACTGTCATAAATATCCTGGTTTTTACGAACATTTTAATTGAGGAATCTTCTGATACGTAGTTTTTGATGCTCGAGAAAAGTCTAGTCCGAACATCTGGCGAACCAGCTACCAGGATATTTTAATTAATTAACAGTGTTTTTAAAGTTAAAAAACCGAAGTGTGCTCTACCCTTCCTTCTTAGTGGATGACCAGGACAAGAAAGCAAGAAAAGGACCTGTTAGTCAAGATGGAAGCAGCAAGAAAGAAGAGCGCAACAGCCCTGCGGTTTGTGAAGGACGAGTTCCAGGAACTGGAAAAATTATTGGCCGCCGACCCCATTGACAAGGATGCCGTTTCCGGTCAACAGCAATTAGTGGAGGGGGAGGTGGATAATTTTTTTGTGGTCCAGAGTAAGTACATCGACTTACTTCTGGAAAAAGATTTGGATGTGGAGTACAAAGCGGAAGAGGCGGAGCGACAGAAAATTCGGAAGCAGCGTATATTGACATACGCTAAATTGTCAAAGCTCCTCCAATCACCTCCATCATCACAAGAATCACATCGTGGCCATTCGGAGAGTGGAAGCAAGCCCGCCGTCTGGAGTGAGGAGCAGTCCCGTCCCTGGAAGAGAGGCAGCAGCAGCCCGTCCAGTGAAGAGTGGACATTTCCCGCCAGCCGGAGAGAGGAAGCAAGCCCGCCGTGTGGAAGGTGGAATCAACCCACCACAACAGGCGTAAGGCCCTCAGTGGCAGTAACAATATGCGTAAGGCCCTCAGCGGCAGCAAGAACAGGCGTAAGGCCCTCAGCGGCAGCAAGAACAGGCGTAAGGCCCTCAGCGGCAGCAACAACAGGCGTAAGGCCCTCAGCGGCAGCAACAATCAGCGTAAGCCCAAGCACGGCAGCAACAAGAAGTTTCGTGGACCCTTCAGCGGGAATTGGCGTAAGCCCCAGCGTGGCAGCAAGCAGTTTGAGGACCCATCAGTGGTCAAAGTCCCTCATTTTCCATGGTGGGAGTGCATTTGAAGAAAGAAGAAACCCATGGAAAGCAGTCAAGTTCCGGAAAGAAGCAGAGCAGATTTACCGATCTGCACACATGGACCTCAGAGGGTGGGAGCTCGGACCGAGCTCAACAGAAAAGGAAGTCCCCGCCCTAGGCATGCTGTGGAACATAGGTCGGGATACGATTTCCTACGACGTGAAGAAAATTTTGAAGCGGGTGGATGCAGCAGTTACAAGAAGAAATGTGCTCCAGTTGACCAACTCACTTTACGACACACTCGGATTACTCTCGCCATTTATCATCGTCATCAAGATGATTTTTAAGAAGATTTGTGCTGACGAGAGAAAATTTAGTTGGGATTGTGAGCTGCCAGAAGAATACAGGAAGGACGTCATCAACTGGAGATCTCAGCTGCAGTTGCTGCCAAGTTTGGAAATCCCTCGCTGGATTGGATCGTCAAAGGATTCAAGTGGATGGAGTCTGCATGTCATGGCAAACGCCAGTAAAGAATCTTACGCTTGCTGTATTTTTCTCAGGATTGAAGGATGTCCAGTTCGAGTTCAACTTGTCCAAGCGAAGGCAAGAGTGACTCCAATCATGAAGATTCTCACAATACCCCGAGCAGAGATATTAGCGTGTCTCGTCGCAACAAGACTTTACACGCAGGTGGAAGTGGACTTTGGATTGGCTAACATCCCTGTCACATTCTATAGTGATTCCACCACCGCGCTCACGTGGATCAAGAGGACAGACGCAGTGTGGGGAGTTTTCGTCAACCGACGAGCAGAAGAAATCAGCGACATTTGTCAGTCGTCTTATTGGAAACGCGTTCCCAATGAGCTGAGGAAAATGGGTCTGCCCTCCCGTGGAACTACAGTGGAAAAGATTGTGGAGCTGAGATGGTGGGATGGAGCTGAATTGCTGCATGGACAAGAGTCAAGTTTTCCCAATCCCAGTCCTGAAGCTGAAGAAGAAGCCGTAGCAAGAGTAAAGAAGAAACAGATCAAAGTGGGAAAGCTCAATTTTTTGGATGGATTGTCTCGGCTGGGTGATTGGCATAGGATCCTGCGTGTTTTGAGCCATGTTATACATTTTACCAAGAATTTGAGGAAGAAGGAGCGAATTCCCTCATCACAAGAAAATGTAGCAGAGGCTGAAGCTGTTCTTTTTCGCCACATTCAGCGAGTTGGATTTGCGAATCAGTCACCACCGGACAATCTGCAGCCAAAGAAGGACGAGAAAGGAGTTCTGCGAGTGGTAACTAGGATTGTGCAAGGAGAAGGGGATAGCAACTTCAAGTATCCGATTTTGCTACCCGGAAGTCACGAGCTTGTGCGTCTTCTCATCATGAAGGAACACAGTTTGGCGTCACATTGTGGAGTTCAGTTCCTGATGTCCATCCTGAGGCAAAAGTACTGGATCGTCAACTGTCGTCGTTCAGTGAAGGCCGTCATCTCCAAATGCGCCATTTGTCGTGTCCACACGGCTAAGAGATGTCGAGTTGCAGAAGCCCCTCTTCCCCTAAACCGGATCAAGACAACCCGTTATTTTGCTGTGTGTGGAGTGGACTTGGCCGGCCCACTTATCCTCAGAGATGGGCAAAAAACGTGGATCGTGCTTTTCACCTGTGCGGTGTACCGGGCGGTACACTTGGAGCTCGTCACGTCTCTGTCCACTGAAGCTTTCTTAGTGGCTCTGAGGAAATTCGTCGTTCGTCGTGGGCGTCCGAGTATCATTTACTCGGACAACGGTACAAATTTTGTGGGAACAGCCTACCTGTTCAACAGCATCGCCTGGAAGGAAGTGGAACAGTACGCCGCTGTTTCAAAAATCGAGTGGATTTTTAATCCCCCAACCGCCGCATGGTGGGGAGGTTGGTGGGAGCGGCTAATCGGATTGACGAAGCAGTTACTCCGTCGGGTTTTGGGTCGTCGCACAGTGGAGTACGGCCAGTTGGAAATGCTCGTGTTGGAGGTGGAGGCGGTGATGAATGAGAGGCCCCTCACCTACATTTCTGAAGATCCAGCGGACCTTCGACCATTGACGCCTTCCCTGTTCCTGAGAGACCTGCCCGTTAACTGGCTGCCTGAAACTGAAGTCACAGCAGGTCGACTGAGAGGATGTTGGAAGCACCTGAGGAGCTTGAGAGAGCAGCTACAAACCCGATTCCGGAAGGAGTACCTGAGTGAACTTGTCCACCGGGGCAAGTTGAGAAAGTCTGATGTCCTCAGCGTTGGAGATGTAGTTCTGGTCGAAGTGGATAACCGGAAGCGGATCGAGTGGCCAATGGGAGTTGTGGTGGAGATTTACCCTGGATTGGGAGCTAGTCGTACTGCCAAAATCCGTACGACTCATGGAGAAATCGTGCGTCCCTTCCAGCGTCTTTTTCCCTTGGAGGTGAAGGAGATTCCACACGACAAGCTGGAGCGGGAAGTTGCCAAGGTAACCTGTGAAGAAGTAGTTTTGGAGGAGGATGTCGAGGTTCCAGAAGAGCTGTTGGAGGACCAGCCGGAGCCAATTGTCGTTACCAAATTTGGGAGGCGAGTCAGGAAACTGACACGCCTGGGACTTAATTAGATAAAATTTATATTGGTTTTTTTTGTTTGTTAGTAGATACTAATTTAAAATATTATTTAAAATTAGTATGGTGGGAGAATGACAGGAATAGGTAAAGATTTCTTTGTTGTTTCATCTTGCCCCATTTTTATGAGGCAAGTTCTTGTAGTTTTAAATATGGCACCAGGCCGTCTGGCTTGCAGCAGAAAAGCACAGAGGCGGTGTAAAAAGGCCAACGGCCAACATTCTTTTATTAAAAAAGGCGAGCTTGCATTGCTCATCGTCATTCTTCTTCCACCATCACTCTTGTCGGAAATTTTGTAGAGAAATATTATGTACTTGTGGACGGATTTTACTCCGGATTAATTTTGTCGGTTTTATTATTTGAAAGTTGTTAATAAATAATTAATTGTCATTAATTATCATTGTGGATTAACAACGACCATTTTATTTGGCTAGTTTACTGTGATTTCCTTGATTATCGGAAACAGAAACTGTAGCCCTGTCATTAGTCATTCATTAGTCGTCAGTCAGTAGTCACTGTCATAAATATCCTGGTTTTTACGAACATTTTAATTGAGGAATCTTCTGATACGTAGTTTTTGATGCTCGAGAAAAGTCTAGTCCGAACAAAATGTTTTGCAATGTCCATCCGGTGCGGTGACCATTGGCATGATGTCGGTCGTGAAAGGATGAATGAGCAAATTCACTCCACATGCCATGGCCATGTTTGCTTCCCCATTCTGCAAGCTTCTGCAAGCCATGTGAACCGCGACCATGGCAGCAGAACATCCAGACTCGGTGGAGACACAAGGTCCAGTTAATCCCAAAAGATGAGATATTCTAGCTGCTCCAGCGCCAATTGAGTTTCCCATGTAACCCCGGTAAAACTCTAAGGATGAAGACTGCTTTATAACGTCCAAGTAGTCATTTCTCCAGCTTCCCATAAACACACCAGCTTGTGTGCCATTAAGACTGAGAGGATTAATTCCAGCATCCTCCAGTGCCTCCCAAACGAGTTCATGGAGAATTCTGTGTTGTGGGTCAATAAAGACCACTTCCTTTGGAGAAATTCCAAAAAACTTTGCGTCAAACTCATCCACAGGAACGTTGAGGAAGCCGGCTTGCGTTTTGCGAATTTCCGGGTTATGGACCAATGACTGCTCTTTAGTCCAGCGGTGATCAGGTGGTGTACTAATCCCGTCACGGCCTTCGATGAGCAGACTCCAGAATTCGGACAGGTTGTTGGATGCTGGATAGCGGCAGCTCATGCCAACAACGGCAATGGGCTCTCGATTGGATGCTTGGTCGTCGTCATGGGGTGAAGGGATACTTTCGTCAATTGTTGGCTCATCTTTCTCAGTTGCCTTTTTCACTTCCTTCTTGTAAATATCCAGCCAGTATCCATAGATAAACTGTACACATCCAATGAATAAAATTAAAAACTGATGTATTTGGAAAGTTTAAATTGCTTCACTATTTCATCAACAAACCTTTTCCAAAATCCCAGCACTAGAAAATCCATTCTTCTCAGGATCCATTTTGTCGGGTTGATTTGGTAAATCCACGAGATGAGCAATAGCCAAATTATCATCGTTCCTGGATGATGTACAGAAAGATGAAACTTTAGTACGGATTACTAACAAACCATCTAATAACATTTTGATGTAGCATTATATTTTTATTACTCTTGAAGGTGCTTCCCCTGCAGTTTTACAACGGCCGAGTAAGGTTCCTCCAAAAACGCAAAGGTATCTTTAGGTTGATTTTGCATCCACTTCAGCAGAGCAGATCCCGGGTTGAAGAGTCCATTTTCTATTTTCAATATAAAATTCCCATCATGAGTCATAAGTACATGAGTACCTATGTAAACTGGAAATAACAGTGAATGCTGCCACAGTTTATAACTGAAACTAACCATTTTTGTTGGCAGACATGTACATCATCAGATTCTTGAATGCATTACGGGAAGGTCGAAATTGAAGAGTAGTTGCTTTCTCGTTTCCTGCTTTCTCCGCATTTCCGTTGGCAGCTTCCATGTCAAACAAGTCGTCACAGTTCTTAAGCACCAAAGAATTGGGAGGAAGATATATACATCGATCGAAGAACGTGAAGCTCATGGCATAGGATATTGCCAAAGCGTCCGGCGTCATTTTCATCTCTAGCAGCCGTCCACATTTACCTTCGTCGAGAGACAGAACGAAATCGAAAGTTGTTTCGAGAGAATCCCTGAAGAAAGAAAAAAGTACATTTTGATTATAACTGTAATTTTAATTGGTGTTTTGCTATACCACTCAGGTGTGTTTACTCACCGTAATTCCGTAGAAATTGAGGACCTCACAATCACGACAAGATTTTTTCGTGTGAGTACCCTTCGCAGTGATATTCCAAGGACGAGTGCCTTATCAAAGTTCTCCTCGTCCAGGACTTGAGTCACCCAAGCGTAGTTAGACATTATGACCTTTCAACTATTTATTAATAACTCGTGAACGAAACTATTTATTTTTCCAAAATTGCATAAAAGTTTAATTCAATGGATTTTTATCGCAGGTATGAAGCGGATGATGGAAACGTGGGGCAAGTTGATACAACGTGTACTTCTCAAGTATAGCGTATATTAAGCGAAATGTGCAATGGGAAGAAAATAAACTGAAATCAGGAAGCCGTTTTATGCTGAACGCTTCCAGAGTATTAACTTCAAAACTCGGATGAAGTATTTTATTAATAAGTGTTTCAGATAAAAGCGTAGTGAGAACACTACCTATATGTATGCGTATGATAATGACACCTAGAATAAACTGAATAACAAATGGCGCAGGAGTCATGGTCTTATATACCTTTTTAATTGGATACCGGTGAGTTGCTTCCATTTTTTCGTGAATTGAAGAGATTATAAAATACGGGGTATTTTTATGCCAACGTCATCAACGAATCATGTTCCGTTCTTGTAGCAGGTAAGTAAATAAGAGTACTGTGTAGAAAATACCAATTTGGTGTCAATCAGGATTGTATAGACAAATGCACAAGTGGAGAATATATGGATTATAAGAAGATAAGACTGGCAAAAGTGACTATAGCCTAGCCTCTATAGGTAGGCATGGTTCGCGTAGAAAAGTTTGATATCGAACCAACGCATAGAAAGTAAAAACCGCGGCAAACCCTTTCATTCATTAATTTTTTACTATCGTAAAAAACTTTTACGCTTTGAGTGTGGAGATAAGATTATATAGATTATGGGGCTGTACACCGTAGCTCCTGTATTATTATTTGCACCACCCACCCACCAATCATTAATGACCTTTAACGACCATATAACGTCGGAAGTAGCAATATACACAGTGCCATGTGTTTCGGCACCCACCTCTTATGTATCATAATTTATGCACGGCACCTTTAGCTCCCTCCTGTCGTCGTCTTCGTGTCCTTCTTTGTGTTCGAAGAGCTAAAGGTGCCGTGCATAAATTATGATACATTAGAGGTGGGTGCCGAAACACATGGCACTGTGTATATTGCTACTTCCAACGTTATATGGTCGTTAAAGGTCATTAATGATTGGTGGGTGGGTGGTGCAAATAATAATACAGGAGCTACGGTGTACAGCCCCATAATCTATATAATCTTATCTCCACACTCAAAGCGTAAAAGTTTTTTACGATAGTAAAAAATTAATGAATGAAAGGGTTTCGCGCGGTATTTACTTTCTATGGGTTCGTTCGATATCAAACTTTTCTACGCGAACCATGTAGGTAGGTATTAGTATAAGACGCATCACTTTTCGGTTCCGTAACAAGCTTAACTGGTCCTTTACTTTTGTGGGATATGATGTGATATAAAAATCAGTTTCATTTGGGTTCGAGTAACAAGTAGCAGGTGCGTAGGCACAATAAAAAACCAGTTGGGCAGGATTTTTTGGTTGATCATCTTTTCTCTTTAGGTACCAGTTAAAGTGTGTTATTTTTGCTTTTCTGTTTTGGCCTTTTGTGAGGCATGCGGCGTGACCATGATGAGCAAACAATGTTTTGCACCTTTTTTTGTTACTAACCTGCGTAAGGTTGTTGTGTGCAAAATTTAAGCCAAATTTTTAGGTGACGCAATTATTGTCAATAAACTCGCTTGTTGTTGGCCTCTCGCCTAGCTAGAATTATGCATTTTTTGCACTTATTATCTCTTGTATGAGTGTGCATTAGGTAGACATTAAATGTTAATATCATCTTTATCATCAGGAAACCTGCCTTAGTCAATGGCCGACCCTTGTCTACCACGAAATCCATTTCCTTTTCTACCAAGAACAGTAAGATAAACTGTGCAGTAATCTGAAAAACTGTAAAATAGTTTGAAAATGCTTTGTTTTGGTGTGACGTCTGAAACGCCGGGAAAACCCCCAAACTATTTCGATGAACTAGAATCAAATCAAAATATTATCGGTCTTGTGAGAAAATACCATGAGCATGCTAATTTTGTAAAATATTCGGGTAGAAATGATCCTTCAAACTAGAAAGCACGTTAGTGAATCATTAATGTTTGCAGTGTCTATGCACACGTGCACTGTGATTGCCAACTGCGGAATACTTCGTCGTCAACAAAACAGTCGTCTGGGCCACTGGATTTTATGTTGGGCATGTACTTTTGGATGAGCTTTCATTTTCATTCAATTATTGCGTAGTGTACAAGATGATGACAAGAATCACTCAATTAGGCTTAATTGAGTCAACAAAAGTGGACAGGGAGGTGTTAGGTTGAGTTATTGAATGATCTGAATAAACCTGTTCTTAATTTAACTTTAATACTAATACAATCAGCACATGAGGTGACAATTTCATAACAAGTTGAGTCGAACCATTCCGAGTATCTGCCTTAAGCTACTTAATGTTTGCATATCATTTGTCCGTATGTATTTTCACATGAATCTCTGGACAACACTGACAAGAGTTGGATTGGCAAATTTTGTACATACTTGATAAGCTGGAAGAAATAGGGGAATGAAAACAACTCCGTGCATTTTAGAAAGCATGGGTGCACAAATTCATTATGAGAGAATTTTTATTGTTAAAGATGAAGGATATAAATTGTCATGAGATGGCAGGGAAAACCGGATTATTTTGGATAATGACTGGATGGGAATGTCATATAATGCTTCCACGTGTAACAATTTTTTTTATATATTTCGATTGCCAATTATCCAGGATCGAGAATTTTGACCTGAGCAGGGCAAATTATGCCCGCCCATTATTATTATCACTAGGAATTGGTTTTGATCTTATATTTGTCGAGGACACGTATGGAAAACTGTGATGACAGAACTTTCGGCTATTTCGGTACTCATCGTGTACCTATTTGCATTATGAAATGAAACGTGATGTAAAACCTGAATCTTGGTAGACATAATAGGTGGTAAATCTAATACGTGTGAAAAGAAAATAAATTTTCAAAAACAAAAAATAAAAAATTGTCACCACCCCGCAGCATAACGAGACCCCTTCAGCACCAAATTTCAGCACCAAATGTAGAAGAAATATGGCAATGGCATGCAGTATTAAGCTAAATGGCAACTCGCATAAACAAGAATGCACCATTTTCATTCAAACCTTAAGCTCAACATACAAATCTACAAATTGCAAAGCTTTAACAACTAAACGTACCAAGATGAACGATACGTAATTAGAAAGCCCTTTCAAAGCGCTATTGAACGAAGCCAAGAAACGTCTATGTAGCCAGTGATTCCTGGGAACAGGAGCACTTGCAAGTTGACTTCAAGCATAAACAGATAAACTTACGCTTAACTTTTTATCCCAGCAATTAAATTAATGCACGTACCAAAATGAGTGATACATCATCGGAAAGCCCTTTAAAAGTGCTATCGAATGACGCCACGAAAAGTCCAGGTAGCCGCTTATCCCTTGGAACAGGAGCACTTGGAAGTCGACCTCAAAGCATAAGCACATAAACTATCGCTTAACTTTTTATTCCAGGAACTTAAATTACAGTACGTACCAAGATGAGTGATATATCATCGGAAAGCCCTTTAAAAGTGCTATCGAATGACACCAAGAAACGCTGAGGTAGCCAGTGATTCCTGGGAACAGGAGCACTTGGAAGTCGACCTCAAAGCATAAGCAAGTCAACTTACGCTTAACTTTTTATTCCAGGAACTTAAATTACAGTACGTACCAAGATGAGTTATACATCATTGGAAAGCTCTTTAAAAGTGCTATCGAATGACGCCACGAAAAGTTGAGGTAGCCGCTTATCCCTTGGAACAGGAGCCCTTGGAAGTCGACCTCAAAGCATAAGCATATAAACTATCGCTTAACTTTTTATTCCAGGAACTTAAATTACAGTACGTACCAAGATGAGTGATACATCATTGGAAAGCTCTTTAAAAGTGCTACCAAATGACGCCAAGAAAAGCAAAGGTCGCCAGTGATCCCTAGGAACAGGAGCTCTTGGAAGTTGACCTCTCAGCTTAGGCATATAAACTATCGCTTAACGTTTTATTCCAGGAACTTAAATTACAGTACGTACCAAGATGAGTGATACATCATTGGAAAGCTCTTTAAAAGTGCTACCAAATGACGCCAAGAAAAGCAAAGGTCGCCAGTGATCCCTAGGAACAGGAGCCCTTGGAAGTTGACCTCACAGCTTAGGCATATAAACTATCGCTTAACTTTTTATTCCAGGAACTTAAATTAATGCACGTACCAAAATGAGTGATACGTCATTGGTAAGCTCTTTAAAAGTGCTATCGAATGACGCCACGAAAAGTTGAGGTAGCCGCTTATCCCTTGGAACAGGAGCCCTTGGAAGTCGACCTCAAAGCATAAGCATATAAACTATCGCTTAACTTTTTATTCCAGGAACTTAAATTACAGTACGTACCAAGATGAGTGATACATCATTGGAAAGCTCTTTAAAAGTGCTACCAAATGACGCCAAGAAAAGCAAAGGTCGCCAGTGATCCCTAGGAACAGGAGCTCTTGGAAGTTGACCTCTCAGCTTAGGCATATAAACTATCGCTTAACGTTTTATTCCAGGACGTAATTCCCAGTACGTACCAAGATGAGTGATACATCATTGGTAAGCTCTTTAAAAGTGCTATCGAATGACGCCACGAAAAGTTGAGATAGCCGCTTATCCCTTGGAACAGGAGCCCTTGGAAGTTGACCTCACAGCTTAGGCATATAAACTATCGCTTAACTTTTTATTCCAGGACGTAATTCCCAGTACGTACCAAGATGAGTGATACATCATTGGAAAGCTCTTTAAAAGTGCTACCAAATGACGCCAAGAAAAGCAAAGGTCGCCAGTGATCCCTAGGAACAGGAGCTCTTGGAAGTTGACCTCTCAGCTTAGGCATATAAACTATCGCTTAACGTTTTATTCCAGGACGTAATTCCCAGTACGTACCAAGATGAGTGATACATCATTGGAAAGCTCTTTAAAAGTGCTATCGAATGACGCCACGAAAAGTTGAGATAGCCGCCTATCCCTTGGAACAGGAGCCCTTGGAAGTTGACCTCACAGCTTAGGCATATAAACTATCGCTTAACGTTTTATTCCAGGACGTAATTCCCAGTACGTACCAAAATGAGTGATACGTCATTGGTAAGCTCTTTAAAAGTGCTATCGAATGACGCCACGAAAAGTTGAGGTAGCCGCTTATCCCTTGGAACAGGAGCCCTTGGAAGTCGACCTCAAAGCATAAGCATATAAACTATCGCTTAACTTTTTATTCCAGGAACTTAAATTACAGTACGTACCAAGATGAGTGATACATCATTGGAAAGCTCTTTAAAAGTGCTACCAAATGACGCCAAGAAAAGCAAAGGTCGCCAGTGATCCCTAGGAACAGGAGCTCTTGGAAGTTGACCTCTCAGCTTAGGCATATAAACTATCGCTTAACGTTTTATTCCAGGACGTAATTCCCAGTACGTACCAAGATGAGTGATACATCATTGGTAAGCTCTTTAAAAGTGCTATCGAATGACGCCACGAAAAGTTGAGATAGCCGCTTATCCCTTGGAACAGGAGCCCTTGGAAGTTGACCTCACAGCTTAGGCATATAAACTATCGCTTAACTTTTTATTCCAGGACGTAATTCCCAGTACGTACCAAGATGAGTGATACATCATTGGAAAGCTCTTTAAAAGTGCTACCAAATGACGCCAAGAGAAGCAAAGGTCGCCAGTGATCCCTAGGAACAGGAGCTCTTGGAAGTTGACCTCTCAGCTTAGGCATATAAACTATCGCTTAACTTTTTATTCCAGGAACTTAAATTAATGCACGTACCAAAATGAGTGATACGTCATTGGAGAAGAATGATAGAGAAGAGATAGAAAGTAAATGTATGTGTTTTATAAAAAATTTCTCTCCGTTAAAACTTCTTTATTTTTCACCCGTTGAACCATAATCTATAAAGTTTATTTTTACGTATATAAAATAACATAAGTTAAAGCTGGTAATTTAAGGCTAATCACACATGGTGTAAAATTGGAGATACACTGTTTCATCGATGGCCAAATTAGGATTTTCGCTAATTGTTACATTGCTATCGTCACAACATATCCAATTGTTTCCCGTCTGAATATATGACTTGTAATGGCCTGATTTGTTATTATTGCCAATATGTGTTATGAATGACCGGATGCGGTACTTAACTTCTCCGTTATGTGTGGGAAGTGATATGATGCCTCCAAGTTGCTCGTAACTGCTTTCTGCATTAATTTTCGTTCCAGGGGTGTGAAACCAATTAGTCAGCAAGACAACGCTGTTAGGGGCGATAGCAACCGAAACTGATTTATGCATTTCGGATGAATTGCAGCTTCCGCAATTGCACTGGACAAGGTCTGTGCTGCCAAACATTTCATTGATGGCCTGCTGTATAGGAATGTTTGGCGGAATGGTTATTTCAGTTGCCTCCGAGAAGCTGCCTCGAGTTTCGGGGCAGATGTCATTGGAACATTTTAATGTCTGTTGAATGGAAATTTGGAAATTGCTTAACAAACCGGCAGAGGTTGGGTGAGCTAAAATAAACTGCAGTAGTTCATGAACATCATTTTGTTCTCCAAGTGTGAAACGGTGTTCCAACATTCTGTTTAAATTCGTATATGCTGCTTGCTGATGCAAGACCTTTTGAAACTCCCGATCGTGGCTACCAAAAATTACAGTGTAGTACTCTTGTAGAGCCATTGGAAGTGTTTCAATTTGAATGAATGGAAGTGATAAAACGGCCTGCATTGTCGCATTTATGTAGCACATGTTGTGATAGTTCACTAGCCCGGAGTTCGTAGCTTTTGGGACACCAATGGCTATAGAAAATATGTATTTATTGAGTTAGTGCCACAGAGAATAATAGTGATAATGTTTAAATGCTTTTGTGTTTATGTTGTGCACAATAAATACCTGCCGGATTCTCCTCTGATGATGCGTTTGCATATATTTTTGTTGGGTTGGATACAACAGTCGGCTTCTAAGGGAAAATAGAAATCATTTTATATTATTAAATACATATATAATAAAAGTTACCTTTTAAATGTACCAGCGCTTCTTTAAAAGTTACCTTTTCCATAGATTCCGCTTCAACTCCTGCGTCTTCCTTGACTGCAGTTAAAACGCTTTGACTATTCAAAGCAATCGGCACATTAAGTTTCGGTCGAGATACCACCTCAAAGTGAAACCGAATATTGTTTTGAGCCTCCACATGTTTTTGAGATTCCACTAATTCTCCTTCGTCCTCTCCCTGGAAACTTTTTGCTCCGAGCTCCGAAAATGTGAGAGCAACAGATGCTTCCGGTCCATTAGTATTCAACGCCAGGTCTCTGGATGCATCGTTAGTATTTCCAAGAGTCCGTTCATAGTTATGTTTGCCCTAGTTGTCACAATACATGGTTACAAGTTTGATAGGTCAACAAATAAACCGGAAATTTACAGAAAATCACACTACTAAATTCGATTACACTTACATGATTTTGTACGGTAGTGCTATCAATAGTAGGAGCTCCAAATGGGTTCGAATTCGCATAGATGCCTGCCGCAATGTTATAATTGGAAAAGGTTCCACTTGGCCGTTCTGATTTGTTTTCAGCATTTATTTGGTGGCGCACGTTACCATTCGATATTGCCGACAGAATGTCGTTTCTAGCCTCTAAGGGATCTCGACTAATTCCTTTCTTTCTTATGAGTGGAAAATACTGGTTGCCATTTTCCGTCGTCAGACGGCCTATGAAAACAGTTTTTGCTGCTTCACTTTCACGAGGGCTGAAGTTAAAGTTGATGTCTGACAGTATATTTCCTTGTCCATCAAACTCAAAAACTGCAATGTTTTTCTCGACTATTTTTGACAATACGGCAATTTCAACGTTTGAAGGTGTGCCGTAGTTTCTTATGTTTTCAATCACATTACTGGGTTCCTCTCGCAGAATGGAGCAGAGATTTTGGAATTCTGATGGTTGAGTGATAATTCGATGGGCAACAGCACGTCGAAATGGTTCCCCACCTTCTCTACACGCCAGATATCCCATACCAAATGATTCATAAAAATTATTTCTGCCTACCTCCACGTTTATCGGCAATAAAGTGTTTTTAATTTCAGATGGTAAAACATCCAACAATCCGAGGTTTATATCATTGGGGGAAAATGTATTTAGATCCCACGATCCATACGCTCTTCTTTTGATTTCCGTTAAAAAATCTTCCGACCATGGCACAATCAGGTGACCTTTCACATAATCTGGTTTACAACCAAGCGTGGACAGTTCGTCGCAGAATTGACGGTGAAAATCTAAAGATGTTTTTGGGGCATGTACAGTTGCGTCCAAACAAGACGGAAGCTTTCTAGAGAAGGCAAGATGGGCGACCTCAAGAAACTGATCCAATAAAGATTGTGTGTGAGTGGGATATAAATATCCGATACCCGGGTCCCCGAACAGTGTTCCAGGAGCTGCAGTGCTTCCTCGTAGATGTCCAGGTACAAGCGTGTCTGATGCTCCATTGGGTTGATTTCCGCCCTAGATTAGAAAGTCATTTATGTATTCATATGCATTTAATCATAGTGAATATTGGTGAGACCGGCTTACCGTTCCGAAGTTATATTCGTCGGAAATATCGGGCTCAGGACGAATAAATGGCATCATTTTGAAAGTATTGAAGCTTTACTATTTTACTTGCGAAATCGCTGATAATATTCCTAAAATCACAAAATCAGCAAGAATGATTTCCTTTACTCGGAAAGACCATGTAGAAAAGCTTTAGTGATTCGTTATCAGCTAAAAGTTCTTTTATTCTACTCATAATCTCTGTTAATCTTATTACTCTACTCTTTATATGCTAAATGTTTTCCACATGATTTGCCAAAAAATAATAAATAATAGATCACATCTTATGTTAATGAAAATTTGTAATTCATTTAGATGGATACCTGCCGTTCCATTTATAAGCAGACTGGAACACTATATCGCCAACCAGATCATTGGTAGACCGGCCAATTTTTTCTATTGGCTAAGCAAATTTTGCGGGAAGCTATAATTGTGTAACGTTTTTTGTTATTCGCTAAAGTCTTAAATTGTTAAACGGAAGACGCGTTTTAAGATACTAAGATCATTTAGTTCTAATGAAAAATAAAACCCTGCAGTTTTATATCGAAGGAGGACCGCTGATGTGGGTTTCAGTGCAAATCCAAATATGATGGTGGCCGTCATTGAAAATAATTCGCGAGAAAAATATTTCTTGTCGAAGATTTTAATGGGACCCATGGAATTTCGTCAAATGTTACTAAATCACCAGTGTCCCCGGGAATGTTAGGGGCTCATAAGATTAATTTTGTATATAAATCATCATCATTAGATAAAGACCCTTGCTTCTTCGCAATCTCTAATCTCCTCCTCACTTTCTCCATCATCTTTTCCATGCCTGTCTGCTTGTGACGATAATTCTGGCCGTTCTTCACCGTCAGCAATGGTCTTTCACTCACTTTTTTCACACGCTCTTTCAGCGTTCACTCAAGAGAAAGTCCAAGCTCCAAATCTTTCGAAGGAATAGACTGATCTGATAAAAACGTATTAAAATGCCACAACTTTATTCAAGTCTATTGAATGAACTAAGAAATGATATGAATCATAATCGTTTGTTATTTCTTTTGAAGTGTCATGTTATTCCTGCTTATGATAAACACGAAACGTAATTTAAGTGTATGATAATTATGGGACGGGAAATAAAATCGTAATTATCTAATGTTTGGGTTCAGGATGCAAAATTATTATAGAATATTAAGCAATGTAAAAAATAATTTGTTTAAGTTTATGACGACCAACAAAAAGTGGAGACAGCAAAAGACGTTATTTGTTATTTATAGCAAACAGGTTATTTGAATAGTTGAATACTTACTACCGGTACCAGTAACTGTTTAGTTTCGAACGCATCGCATCCAACCAAGCCTTCAAGATACACAATGAGAATTGAGAGTGGGAGCTGCGTGTTTTGTTTTACGCAGTACGTAAATCTTGATAAGTTATCCCAGCAGTACCATCAAAAATGAAAGAAGAGATGGGATGTAGTATGAACCATGGCGCATGGCGCAACTACATACTATATTTTTACATGCAAACTTATACCGCATTAGGAATAAAGTTTCTTACAATTTCCCAATACCACATCCCAACTTTAGGGCACAGCACAGGAACAGCGACTATTTTAATGACATACTGAGTTGTCATTTCAATTTCTACAATCAAGCCAACACCTCATACCTAAACTGAACTCAAGTAAGAGTGGACGGTGAGAATGGCAAATGGGCATATTATCCGTTTCCATTTTTCATAAAGACCCTTTTGTCGGTCATAACCTTGCGTTTCAATATTCCAAGTGTTTTCGTTGTATGGTCAGAAGAATCATCGCTATTGGTTTGGTCTTAGGAATAGGTATTCTATAGCTTGATGTAGGTATGAAACCATTACATTTCCTTTAGTGTACAAGTGTAGTTTCAGTGTACAAATCAAATGTGCATTTCAAATATAATTTAATATGTCAATTTCTTCCTCCTGTTTTTTTTCACTCTCATAAAGTCCACATTGCGTAATGACAATGTCAAACTAGCTTACTGGCGCAGGATGATCTCAAGTCAATGCTTGCGAAGGAGCTGAGGAAGCGTCAATATGTTGGAGATCCTTTCGTCTCCTAGAACAAATCTCCCGTCATTCACTAAGGTTTTGTATATGTAAAGGGGCAGACAGGGCATCTGGCTGCGCGCCTGTAAGTAAGTGACAAATTGTTGCTGTCAATTGTTGTTAGGAATATCGTACTTAACTGAACTCTTCCTTCGTCATTTGCAATTTCGCTTGTGCAGTCCAGTGCAATTCTTTTCCCTTTTTACTGTCACTGACGACAGCGTTGTGGGAAATGACCATTGCAATGTCTATACTTAGTCCAAAATATTCATAAAAATGTGCTTGAAATAATGGCTTCTTTCTTGATGATCCCTTTCTGAACTGATCTCAGATACTGATCTAGTTTTTCAATACTATCTGTATTATATATCTGAAACTAGCTTCTCTCGATTATTCTTCATTACAAGTTTTTTTCGGGCTGCGGAGTGTGCTAGTTTAATGGGTCAAGTCATTACCATTTATTGTGGCGCCACGCCACTGGTCGTGGTGGGTTGTAATCGAGGGCGAGTAACGGAACTTGAAATTGGAAATTTAACTACTTTTTAGAGTAGATTGAAAAGACAAGATTAGTAAAGAGTTCAAGTATTGTATTCAAGTATGGTCCATCATATAATTATGAAACGCTATGAGTCATGTCGTGATATAATATCATGATTTTATGTACTTGAGAGATTATGAGCATTTCATGAAAATAATGATTTTTATGATTGTTTTAATGATTTTTATTAATCATTAAAGCGTAAACTGAAAAGAATTTCCTTAAAATGAATTAAACAAGAGCTTAGACATTGAGGAAATTACAGTGTACTACAGCAAATGTTCTACATTCACTCCATTGTATTTTGAAGCAAGGATGCAATCAATGTGTTGCAACTTGAATTGTCACTTATTTCACATTATATGTATTGTGTAATCAATATGTACTGTGAAATATTAATTCATTTTAAATTACAAACGGCAACACTGGTAAGATTTGGCGTTTCTCAGAGGTTGATAGAACCATGAGTTATGAATTGCATGAATTGTGTATGTATACACTTCAATTTACAGGGACACTGATGCACGTCTGAGCGTTACATGATTCTGTTTGCTGGAATGGAATGGAACGTTTTTTGTTGTACAAGGTTTGTTGGCTCGTGTATTCGGAACCTATATCCTAAACCTACACAGAATCTTACTTAAGGAGATCGAGATCACCATTTCGTTTTAGTGGAGAGCATAGTGAAACTACACATAAAATATGTACGTATGTCCGGTATGGGCGACTTTATGGCAAAAGTGGGATGATGAGTATGATGGAAAAACTGAGCATGCTAACAAGTTGTGGAGCTGAGTAGTAGTTATATCCTTTTCTCTCTTCAGAAAAAAACATCTGCTGTTTGGAAGTACAATCGATAATGTAAACAACTAGAAAATCGATAATATAAATAATAAAAAAGCTAACCTTATGCAACCGTAACAATGTCTGTTACAGTAGTGCAGCCTTTTGAGTTGTCAATGATTGAAAAAGAGTTTGTGTATAGTGACCTGTTAACAGTATCTGTTGGACAACTGGCTTTTCGTCAGCCTGGAAGAATAATGGACAATATTGAAGCTACACATGGAAAGCAATTTGTGTTTAAGGTAATATTACGAAAAGTATTATATTACGGAAACGGCTTAATATTTTTTTACTCAACCAGCCTGCACACCGTGACATTTTTCACGGTGCCATTTTAACTAAATATCGGTCTAATCAAATCGGTATTGATTTTTAGTATTATATCCTTGATATTTGTCAAATAATCATGGAGTGGGGTGAATATTCATGCAGCAAAGGTGAGGATGATGGTGGTGACAATGATAACAAATTAATAATGGCGACCGTAATTGCACGATGACGCCCGTTTTTAGAAGTATAAAAAATACATTTCACTGAGACTGTCACGGTGTGCAGGCGCGCACGTGTTAAGTTAATTATATTTTTGAAATTGGAATGTGATTTGTTCTATAATATGTAGGGCATCGTTACTGATCATGCGCACCCAACAATGACGGTTTCAGAAATATTGTCGAAGCTCAAGTATAAGAAACTTCAGACGCAGGAATATGAGGTAATCCGACCTGGATTTCTTGGAGTTAGTAAGTCAACTCTTCATGGTACCTATGACCCTCACTTTGGGAGGAATTGGAAAACCAGCGACCTGTTTCCCAGCATTGGAACTAGGAAGAAAGTGGGAAGCAAATATTACGTAATAAATACGGTACGAAGAAAGGAAAATTTGCAAACGCTTATCCAGGCACAGATTCCAATTTTCGGTCCTGCTGACGACACGCTTTCAAAATGTATGGGATACATGGCAGGCGTTACATTTCCGTACTATTACATTGGACAAGAGGGTAAGTGTGAAGTGCAGTTTGTGTTATTAGTTTTATCACTTATTATGTAAAATGACATAATAACCTAGTATTAACTAATATGCTATGACCTAATACTTTAAACTCTACTGTAGGGACCTGTTTCTGTTGGCACAAGGAAGATCACCTGTTTGGTAGCGTTAATTACGTGTTGAGCGGCTATAAAATTTGGTATGTGATAGATCCGGAACACAGCGGAATGATGAACGATTTTTGTTCAACGTTGAAACACAAAAAATTTTTGCACTACATAAAAAACTGTGCTGATGGCCTGAATCATCGAAACATCTTTATTTCTCCTGCCAATCTCAGGAAAGCTGGCATTCCCATTAAAGTTATCTGTCAAGGGCCAGGAGAAATGCTATTTCTGGGATCCAACGTTTGGCATTCCGGTAAGCTTGTGTCCACTTCCATTCATATCTTTTCCGCTTGTTTTATTTGCATTGTTTTTAATATGAATTGAACTTTGAATTGAATTAAGGATATAACGGAACTGATTGTGTGGCTGTGGCGTTGAATTGCCTAGCAAGTGATTGGCTTGCGGTCGAAGAGAATGCCTTTAAAAACACTTGCATGGACGAAGGACACGGTAACAAAATAAAATGCGAACTTCCAATGTTGAAAAAGATTCGGAAGGAACAGAAGGACCGCAAAATACTGTTCCAAAATTTTGGTACGTGCATTAATTTAATTGCTGGAATAAAAAGTTAAGCGATAGTTTATGTGCTTATGCTTTGAGGTCGACTTCCAAGTGCTCCTGTTCCAAGGGATAAGCGGCTACCTGGACTTTTCGTGGCGTCATTCGATAGCACTTTTAAAGGGCTTTCCGATGATGTATCACTCATTTTGGTACGTGCATTAATTTAATTGCTGGAATAAAAAGTTAAGCGATAGTTTATATGCTTATGCTTTGAGGTCGACTTCCAAGGGCTCCTGTTCCAAGGGATAAGCGGCTACCTGGACGTTTCATGGCGTCATTTGATAGCTTATTTAAAGGGCTTTCCGATGATGTATCATTCATCTTGGTACGTACTGTAATTTAAGTTCCTGGAATAAAAAGTTAAGCGATAGTTTATATGCTTATGCTTTGAGGTCGACTTCCAAGGGCTCCTGTTCCAAGGGATAAGCGGCTACCTGGACGTTTCATGGCGTCATTTGATAGCTTATTTAAAGGGCTTTCCAATGATGTATCATTCATCTTGGTACGTACTGTAATTTAACTCCTGGAATAAAAAAGTTAAGCGTAAGTAGACTTGCATATGCTTAGTGGTCGACTTCCAACGGCTTCTGTTCCAAGGGATAAGCGGCTACCTGGACTTTTCGTGGCGTCATTCGATAGCACTTTTAAAGGGCTTTCCGATGATGTATCACTCATTTTGGTACGTGCATTAATTTAATTGCTGGAATAAAAAGTTAAGCGATAGTTTATGTGCTTATGCTTTGAGGTCGACTTCCAAGTGCTCCTGTTCCAAGGGATAAGCGGCTACCTGGACTTTTCGTGGCGTCATTCGATAGCACTTTTAAAGGGCTTTCCGATGATGTATCACTCATTTTGGTACGTGCATTAATTTAAGTTCCTGGAATAAAAAGTTAAGCGATAGTTTATATGCTTATGCTTTGAGGTCGACTTCCAAGGGCTCCTGTTCCAAGGGATAAGCGGCTACCTGGACGTTTCATGGCGTCATTTGATAGCTTATTTAAAGGGCTTTCCGATGATGTATCACTCATTTTGGTACGTGCATTAATTTAAGTTCCTGGAATAAAAAGTTAAGCGATAGTTTATATGCTTATGCTTTGAGGTCGACTTCCAAGGGCTCCTGTTCCAAGGGATAAGCGGCTACCTGGACGTTTCATGGCGTCATTTGATAGCTTATTTAAAGGACTTTCCAATGATGTATCATTCATCTTGGTACGTACTGTAATTTAACTCCTGGAATAAAAAGTTAAGCGATAGTTTATGTGCTTATGCTTAGTGGTCGACTTCCAACGGCTTCTGTTCCAAGGGATAAGCGGCTACCTGGACTTTTCGTGGCGTCATTCGATAGCACTTTTAAAGAGCTTTCCAATGATGTATAACTCATCTTGGTACGTACTGTAATTTAAGTTCCTGGAATAAAAAGTTAAGCGTAAGTTGACTTGCTTATGCTTTGAGGTCGACTTCCAAGTGCTCCTGTTCCCAGGAATCACTGGCTACCTCAGCGTTTCTTGGTGTCATTCGATAGCACTTTTAAAGGGCTTTCCGATGATATATCACTCATCTTGGCGTACTGTAATTTAAGTTCCTGGAATAAAAAGTTAAGCGATAGTTTATGTGCTTATGCTTTGAGGTCGACTTCCAAGTGCTCCTGTTCCAAGGGATAAGCGGCTACCTGGACTTTTCGTGGCGTCATTCGATAGCACTTTTAAAGGGCTTTCCGATGATGTATCACTCATTTTGGTACGTGCATTAATTTAATTGCTGGAATAAAAAGTTAAGCGTAAGTTTATCTGTTTATGCTTGAAGTCGACTTCCAATTGCTCCTGTTCCCAGGAATCACTGGCTACCTCAACGTTTCGTGGCGTCCATCGATAGCGCTTTGAAAGGGCTTTCTAATTACGTATCGTTCATCTTGGTACGTTTTGTTTTTAAAGCTATGCAATTTATATATTTGAATGTTGAGCTTAAGGTTTGAATGAAAAATGTGCATTCTTGTTTATGCGAGTTGCCATTTATCTTAATACTGCATGCCATTGCAATATTTCTTCTACATTTGGTGCTGAAATTTGGTGCTGAAGGGATCTCGATATGCTGCGGGGTGGTGACAATTTTTTATTTTTTTGTTTTTGAAAATTTATTTTCTTTTCACACGTATTGCTTATGCTTTGAGGTCGACTTCCAAGGGCTCCTGTTCCAAGGGATAAGCGGCTACCTGGACGTTTCATGGCGTCATTTGATAGCTTATTTAAAGGGCTTTCCAATGATGTATCATTCATCTTGGTACGTACTGTAATTTAACTCCTGGAATAAAAAAGTTAAGCGTAAGTGGACTTGCATATGCTTAGTGGTCGACTTCCAACGGCTTCTGTTCCAAGGGATAAGCGGCTACCTGGACTTTTCGTGGCGTCATTCGATAGCACTTTTAAAGGGCTTTCCGATGATGTATCACTCATTTTGGTACGTGCATTAATTTAATTGCTGGAATAAAAAGTTAAGCGATAGTTTATGTGCTTATGCTTTGAGGTCGACTTCCAAGTGCTCCTGTTCCAAGGGATAAGCGGCTACCTGGACGTTTCATGGCGTCATTTGATAGCTTATTTAAAGGGCTTTCCAATGATGTATCATTCATCTTGGTACGTACTGTAATTTAACTCCTGGAATAAAAAAGTTAAGCGTAAGTGGACTTGCATATGCTTAGTGGTCGACTTCCAACGGCTTCTGTTCCAAGGGATAAGCGGCTACCTGGACTTTTCGTGGCGTCATTCGATAGCACTTTTAAAGGGCTTTCCGATGATGTATCACTCATTTTGGTACGTGCATTAATTTAATTGCTGGAATAAAAAGTTAAGCGATAGTTTATATGCTTATGCTTTGAGGTCGACTTCCAAGGGCTCCTGTTCCAAGGGATAAGCGGCTACCTGGACGTTTCATGGCGTCATTTGATAGCTTATTTAAAGGGCTTTCCGATGATGTATCACTCATTTTGGTACGTTCATTAATTTAAGTTCCTGGAATAAAAAGTTAAGCGATAGTTTATATGCTTATGCTTTGAGGTCGACTTCCAAGGGCTCCTGTTCCAAGGGATAAGCGGCTACCTGGACGTTTCATGGCGTCATTTGATAGCTTATTTAAAGGGCTTTCCAATGATGTATCATTCATCTTGGTACGTACTGTAATTTAACTCCTGGAATAAAAAAGTTAAGCGTAAGTAGACTTGCATATGCTTAGTGGTCGACTTCCAACGGCTTCTGTTCCAAGGGATAAGCGGCTACCTGGACTTTTCGTGGCGTCATTCGATAGCACTTTTAAAGGGCTTTCCGATGATGTATCACTCATTTTGGTACGTGCATTAATTTAATTGCTGGAATAAAAAGTTAAGCGATAGTTTATGTGCTTATGCTTTGAGGTCGACTTCCAAGTGCTCCTGTTCCAAGGGATAAGCGGCTACCTGGACTTTTCGTGGCGTCATTCGATAGCACTTTTAAAGGGCTTTCCGATGATGTATCATTCATCTTGGTACGTACTGTAATTTAACTCCTGGAATAAAAAGTTAAGCGATAGTTTATGTGCTTATGCTTAGTGGTCGACTTCCAACGGCTTCTGTTCCAAGGGATAAGCGGCTACCTGGACTTTTCGTGGCGTCATTCGATAGCACTTTTAAAGAGCTTTCCAATGATGTATAACTCATCTTGGTACGTACTGTAATTTAAGTTCCTGGAATAAAAAGTTAAGCGTAAGTTGACTTGCTTATGCTTTGAGGTCGACTTCCAAGTGCTCCTGTTCCCAGGAATCACTGGCTACCTCAGCGTTTCTTGGTGTCATTCGATAGCACTTTTAAAGGGCTTTCCGATGATATATCACTCATCTTGGCGTACTGTAATTTAAGTTCCTGGAATAAAAAGTTAAGCGATAGTTTATGTGCTTATGCTTTGAGGTCGACTTCCAAGTGCTCCTGTTCCAAGGGATAAGCGGCTACCTGGACTTTTCGTGGCGTCATTCGATAGCACTTTTAAAGGGCTTTCCGATGATGTATCACTCATTTTGGTACGTGCATTAATTTAATTGCTGGAATAAAAAGTTAAGCGTAAGTTTATCTGTTTATGCTTGAAGTCGACTTCCAATTGCTCCTGTTCCCAGGAATCACTGGCTACCTCAACGTTTCGTGGCGTCCATCGATAGCGCTTTGAAAGGGCTTTCTAATTACGTATCGTTCATCTTGGTACGTTTTGTTTTTAAAGCTATGCAATTTATATATTTGAATGTTGAGCTTAAGGTTTGAATGAAAAATGTGCATTCTTGTTTATGCGAGTTGCCATTTATCTTAATACTGCATGCCATTGCAATATTTCTTCTACATTTGGTGCTGAAATTTGGTGCTGAAGGGATCTCGATATGCTGCGGGGTGGTGACAATTTTTTATTTTTTTGTTTTTGAAAATTTATTTTCTTTTCACACGTATTGCTTATGCTTTGAGGTCGACTTCCAAGGGCTCCTGTTCCAAGGGATAAGCGGCTACCTGGACGTTTCATGGCGTCATTTGATAGCTTATTTAAAGGGCTTTCCAATGATGTATCATTCATCTTGGTACGTACTGTAATTTAACTCCTGGAATAAAAAAGTTAAGCGTAAGTGGACTTGCATATGCTTAGTGGTCGACTTCCAACGGCTTCTGTTCCAAGGGATAAGCGGCTACCTGGACTTTTCGTGGCGTCATTCGATAGCACTTTTAAAGGGCTTTCCGATGATGTATCACTCATTTTGGTACGTGCATTAATTTAATTGCTGGAATAAAAAGTTAAGCGATAGTTTATGTGCTTATGCTTTGAGGTCGACTTCCAAGTGCTCCTGTTCCAAGGGATAAGCGGCTACCTGGACGTTTCATGGCGTCATTTGATAGCTTATTTAAAGGGCTTTCCAATGATGTATCATTCATCTTGGTACGTACTGTAATTTAACTCCTGGAATAAAAAAGTTAAGCGTAAGTGGACTTGCATATGCTTAGTGGTCGACTTCCAACGGCTTCTGTTCCAAGGGATAAGTGGCTACCTGGACTTTTCGTGGCGTCATTCGATAGCACTTTTAAAGGGCTTTCCGATGATGTATCACTCATTTTGGTACGTGCATTAATTTAATTGCTGGAATAAAAAGTTAAGCGATAGTTTATATGCTTATGCTTTGAGGTCGACTTCCAAGGGCTCCTGTTCCAAGGGATAAGCGGCTACCTGGACGTTTCATGGCGTCATTTGATAGCTTATTTAAAGGGCTTTCCGATGATGTATCACTCATTTTGGTACGTTCATTAATTTAAGTTCCTGGAATAAAAAGTTAAGCGATAGTTTATATGCTTATGCTTTGAGGTCGACTTCCAAGGGCTCCTGTTCCAAGGGATAAGCGGCTACCTGGACGTTTCATGGCGTCATTTGATAGCTTATTTAAAGGGCTTTCCAATGATGTATCATTCATCTTGGTACGTACTGTAATTTAACTCCTGGAATAAAAAAGTTAAGCGTAAGTAGACTTGCATATGCTTAGTGGTCGACTTCCAACGGCTTCTGTTCCAAGGGATAAGCGGCTACCTGGACTTTTCGTGGCGTCATTCGATAGCACTTTTAAAGGGCTTTCCGATGATGTATCACTCATTTTGGTACGTGCATTAATTTAATTGCTGGAATAAAAAGTTAAGCGATAGTTTATGTGCTTATGCTTTGAGGTCGACTTCCAAGTGCTCCTGTTCCAAGGGATAAGCGGCTACCTGGACTTTTCGTGGCGTCATTCGATAGCACTTTTAAAGGGCTTTCCGATGATGTATCACTCATTTTGGTACGTGCATTAATTTAATTGCTGGAATAAAAAGTTAAGCGTAAGTTTATCTGTTTATGCTTGAAGTCGACTTCCAATTGCTCCTGTTCCCAGGAATCACTGGCTACCTCAACGTTTCGTGGCGTCCATCGATAGCGCTTTGAAAGGGCTTTCTAATTACGTATCGTTCATCTTGGTACGTTTTGTTTTTAAAGCTATGCAATTTATATATTTGAATGTTGAGCTTAAGGTTTGAATGAAAAATGTGCATTCTTGTTTATGCGAGTTGCCATTTATCTTAATACTGCATGCCATTGCAATATTTCTTCTACATTTGGTGCTGAAATTTGGTGCTGAAGGGATCTCGATATGCTGCGGGGTGGTGACAATTTTTTATTTTTTTGTTTTTGAAAATTTATTTTCTTTTCACACGTATGTAAATCTAATCAAAAATGCATTTCTCACGTCATAAAGACGATGTGTTTATTCCCGTCGATCGTGTATTCTTTTTGTCTTACCACGAAAATGATGCCATGGTAGATGAAATTGCTCAATAAAATGGAATATTTATGGATTGTTGTCAAGATATTGTTCGTAGAATTATATGCAACACTTTGTATCGGGCTTTTACTTTTTTCTAACCCGATGACTAAGAAGAAGGTACACAATATTATAAGCATGCATTTGGGTATTCCATACATGGTACATTGACATTTATTCTGATGTTCATGGTTTAGTTTGTCCGGATAAGAAATATTTTATAGCTTTTAGGACTACCTTGTTGCACAACAAGTTCTTTATTGGTACGAGACGTAATCAATGAAATTGGCTTCAGTGCAAATGCAATGTACAGGTACTTATAAGGTGTAATGTGCGTCTAATTTGCAATTCACATTTCATTGTTTACTCCTACCTCAATAATTACGATATTGGGGCTACATTACTGCTTAGAAGATGACGCTCTTTTCTTTGATAAATACTGAATCGGGTCCAATTATGTATTAATTTATAATGTCTCTACTAAAACAAGTAGTAAGCATTCAATACTACATACTATTTGACTCGACAAATTGGTGATTGATTGAGTACTGAGAATGGAACAGTGTTTTTTGATATATTTTGTTAGCTTGTAATGATGCCTTCTAATCTCCATCGGTACAATCACAGATAGATGTACTTGCTCCCATAACCTTGAAATGTGTACATATCAATTTAAACTATAAACCTGGTATTTTCTTCAAACTTTTAATTGGTGAAATTCATTCATTTTAAGAAAAACCCATAAGCAAACCTTCGAATATTTACACGTAATACACCGCATGATTTGGTTGAAGAAATGAGCGCTTGTCTTTCAACAATTTATGAACCTGTTCCAGACCTCGTGTAATAAAAATAAAATTTTGGACCAAGCTGGAGATCCCGAAACCGACCCACTCCACTCCTCAGCTTCATCGCCATACCATTTTATACATGTGTAATGGATTGCCCCAAGCAAGCATGATGGTAGAATATCAACTTTACATTCTTAATGCAACGCAATAGCAATATTGCCAAATCGATTTAGGGAAATCGATTATCTTTATGATGGCCTCTGTAAAATGATAATCAATCCATAATTATCTTTAATATATCTTTGTACGGATTTCTTATGCTCCAGCGATCATAACAATGTTTCTGGAACGACATCTTCAATAATGTTGTGAACAAAGTGGTGATTCTTGTTGGAACAGTAATTAGTTTATTGGTTAAATTGATGGATTAAATGAATTAAGCTGTACATCGTAGTGATTGCAACAGTAATGACAGTTACATGTTAATTAGAAAATGAGTAGGCAAGTAAGTTTAAGTAGTGATTGCACTTTTGACTTTATGGCCAACATCTGAAAACAGTAGTTGTTTTGATCTTCTCATAAATATGCCATAGAAAAAATCTAAATTAATACATAAATAAGTGACTAGTATCGAATTTTTAACAAAAGCAATGAAGTTTTATGATATGTAATTAGAAGTTTAATACAACTAGTTGCTTGATTACTTGGTGCGTTCAATTCTACTTACTAACTACTCATATCACAATTGAAAATTTTCTACAGGCACAAGTAACATCAGATTACCGTAGGATAGGATAAAAGACGAGCATTTACATGTAGTACGTATTAGCTGGTTGTGATCCGCCCAACAGTCATTAACAATAACAACCAGTAATAAATTACGACTTGCTGGCGCTTGTTACAAGCACGTTATTTTTGTTCTACCAAATCCTGTGATTGTGCTGGAATGATTTTGCTGATGATGAGTGATGCTTCGGCTGTTCTACTATACCACCTTTAGTTCGCGGAGTATTATCTCTACCTCTACCCATTTGCAATAATGATGAAGACGATGATGAGTTATAATTAAAATGGGGAACATAAATCAACCTTCTGTTATCCAAGTACACCTTTGGACCTAGGCCAAGATTTAAATTGAAATTAGTTGTTGGCGTAGTTGAGAATGGGAGTAATGGTTGCCTGGAACAAGGTGTGGATGATGACTTGTAAGCAGGTGCTGCGTTTCTCGGAAAACGGACTGAGGAAGAGGCTGAAGATGATATCATCATGTCATTTGAGGAAACCCCAGAGACAGGTTGGAGTGCACTCCTTGCAATGCTGACTAATGAAGGACAACTTGCCACGTGATCGGAATATTGCATTTCAGCCTGCAAATTTCTTCGTTGGGCCGGAGACCAGTTATAAGAAATTAGGTCAACCACTTCAGAGAATCTGTGACCCACACGTGTATGTGAAAGGGAGGAACCAGTTACAATTCTTTCGTAAGATTCCAGGTCCCTACGAAAGATGGAACACGTTAAGTTTTTATAATCATTTCATGTATTCATAGATATCTTAATTAAAGGGTTTAATTCTTTATACCAAGTAACATTACGAACTCCAAATTTGGACAGCACTTTGTCACTGGGATACTCACTGGAACAGTACATGAAAGGCACTCGCTTATCCCAATAGATAAATGCGTTGCACATTTCATCCCTTGTGGAAAAACCGGAAACTGTTGAGCCATTTTTCCAGGACGTGTCGTACACGCACTCTAAAGGCAAACAATAGTTTAGTATTTATATTGATGGGATACTCTATTTACCAACGTCTTGAGACATTCGAAAAGTTTAATCACCTGCTACAATATGATCACCAGGGAAAATGGTTACTGGTTCTGATAGAAGTCGCATTTGTTGAAAGTTGAAATCATTATTTTCATCGCTTTGAATCAAGGGTAGTTCCTTGTTTCCCCGAAAATGTCTTACACGCATCTTCCTCGCTGCAATATGGGCATGAAGCGTCACAGCAAATATTTCAATTCCAGATCTTGGCACAATGTCCTCAGTGCACTGGGGACTGCACTGTCCAGCAATAGTAAACTCTGTTGAATGAGGTGGCACGGCGAATACACTTCCACTTCCGCCAACATCGGTAACGACGCCATATCCAATAAAAACCATTCCGCCATCCTTTTCTCTTATTTTTGGGGTATAGTAAAAATCCACGCCATTTTCCACAATTAAATCTGACCTAACCCCGGGATTATCATAGTGCGTTTCCAACATGAAGTACTCATTGACATCTTCACCCAGTGCAAACCCCACATTTTCTGGGAGTTGGTAGTCATACCCTCCAACACCCCACAAATAAATAACTTCCCTGCAAAATGGCACCATTGGGAATGCAGGAGTGTCGCCCTCATTCAGGTAGCATTCTTGACCAGGGTCATCAGCAAATGAATCAAAAAATGAAACTGGATCTATTCCTGATGGAGCATGGCATCGATAAGCTACTTGGTGGTGGACGTGCTTTCCACTTTGCTTGTCTTTAAAGTATGTTCCAAACTAAACGAATCAATTGAGGATAAACTCACTCAATCTTTTGTAAACTTGCAAAGCACATAGCTTGAAATAGATGAATATATTTTTACTCACTCCAACAATGTGACTCTTCCGTTGGAGTTTGGGTCCTCGTTGAATGCTACACCAGTAAGAAGTGTGTCTAGCTGGAACGTGTAATTCACGAGCAAATCTCCACGTCTTAAGGGCTGGAGCAGTCGCAGGATTTAATTGGGGAATTTCCTTGTCTAGAAAATAAATTGGCAGACTACCAAGAGGAGAAAATAGGATTGGCAAGAAAGTCCCCTGATATCCAGGTCTAAGGTCTTCGTTTCTCAAGGTTCCCCAAGTTACATATATCAGATCCCGACCAATAATCAAATCTTGGTCAAAATCGCATGTGTCAAGGTGTCTTGATAAGCTGACAAATGTACGTCCTCCTGGTAGTCTCTGACCTCTTATCAATTTCCAGTTTTGACGAACGTCGTATTTCAATGTGTTGTTATTAGCGCCATGCATATCCTAATAAAAATGGTGAGGTGTGTGCAGAATATTACAAAAAGTATCAAGAATAATAATTCATACCATGGAGATAACTTGTGATAACATACATGAATGTACGAACTTCCGTCTTGATTCACCCCGAAAATGATAACATCAGCTCCTTCCAATCGTTCTTTTCTCGTCAATCCAAATACAATGGAAGAATGACTGTTTCCCCGTGTTGTGATATTAAAATTTATAGTGTTTTGGCCCGTGTTCACACGCCATTCCAAAATATAGCCTGTATCCGGGTCAAGTAAACGTTTGTAAGGCCCCAAAATCTTTTGTCCGACAATCACAAAATTCGTTGATATAAAAGAAATGGACAGTAACAGTAGCCAGATTTTCACAAAGTTTGACAGGCATTTTTTATACATTTGACTGGATTTATGAGAATGATGCGGAATTAATTGCAATTACACAAGTGTTCTCTCTGTAAAAGAATGAGGACAAAAATTTCTGGCTTATTTCTTCAACTAGCGTTTGGGGCGTTACTCTACAAGCCATAATATTGATATTGAAGCCTTTACGGATGACCGTGTTAAGGTTCATCATTAACGTTTATCATCACAACTCAAGTTCATTGCTTCCTAACTGACAACATCTCGCAAACAATACATTTACCAATTCCCAAAGCAATACCATTGTAAAAACATCAGCAGCAATTGGGGAATATGTATCCAACTTGGTTGTATGCATGACTAGGTTGTATGACGGATGAATGTTATAAGATAACATGATTGTAAATGCTGCACCCTGCTGTTGATGGAAGAAAATCATATCTGGAATATGTATTCTGTATATCTTCAGTGAACATTGGAAATGTGGAATGTAAAGTTAATTACAAGAATAAAAAAGTAACTCAATTAGAAGCTAGATTTAACGCGTAATACAAATACTATATAATTCGGGCCCTTAGTCTCCTTAGTATGACCCTTCAAGGTCATTTTTGTATCGCTATCATTGTGTTCCAACGACGAACTCTAATATTCCTACATTTAATTGAATCAAATAATAGTTGTTCATGTATGTATGCATGCTCAAGAAAATCAAAATCATGAATGAATTCGCAAGACGGAATGTTTTGATCACTACTAATTACTGACGTGGTAGCTTGTTCCGTGTGCAAGAAAAATGATAAATCGGTTTCATAGAACGAAGCAAAATCTACTTACAGAAAGAGTACACCGTATTTATTGATATTTATTGATGCGAAGAATGGCAAATGTTGTTGCCGACGACTTTCGATTTGGTACGATAGTATATTTCTTAATCATAGCAATGAATTCAATTAAGGCTATTCAAGGGACTCCATGACTTTCGCTCATTGTTACAAGGAAGATATGAAAAGAATCCAACATATTACAATGTTGATTTGATATAATGGCATGATCTGAGTACATTGTACAAAATAAATTTGGTGCAGCATTAGAATTAGGAAGGAAATCCACGCACTAGTAGTGCACTGCTACGTTGCCAACGTATTGCGAAATGTCCAAAAAATTATTATGACTGCTTTCTTGGCTTCGAGTTCGAAGGGCCCAGATAAGCACATATGTATATTTATTATGTACAAATGGAACCTGATCTTTCCGATGGTGGAGGTTTCAGTGCAAATAAATTTGAAATTATGCCGCCTTTTTTCAAAAAACCATAAAAAATAGGTACTTTTTTCAAGAAAGTTTGTTTTGCGGCAAAGTGCGCGCCTGGAGTGCCAAGTGGTTAACAGATTCGAAATCAGCGTCCTTTTCTACCCCTAGTCCCATCAGCACT
>RBVU03000067.1:0-27500 GCA_004115045.4 Sinella curviseta
TGCCAGCAAAGTAATCTACTTTCCAGCAAAGTAATCTACTTTATAGCAATGAAATTTACTTTCCGGCAAAGTAATCTACTTTCCAGCAAAGTAATCTACTTTCCAGCAAAGCAATCTACTTTCCAGCAAAGTAATCTACTTTCCAGCAAAGTAATCTACTTTCCAGCAAAGTAATCTACTTTCCAGCAAGCTAATCTACTTTCCAGCAAAGCAATCTACTTTCCAGCAAAGTAATCTACTTTCCAGCAAAGTAATCTACTTTCCAGCAAAGTAATCTACTTTCCAGCAAGCTAATCTATTTTCCAGCAATGTAATCTATTTTCCAGCAAAGTAATCTACTTTCCAGCAATGAAATTTACTTTCCAGCAAAGTAATCTACTTTCCAGCAAAGTAATCTACTTTCCAGCAAAGTAATCTACTTTCCAGCAAAGTAATCTACTTTCCAGCAAAGTAATCTACTTTCCAGCAATGAAATTCACTTTCCAGCAAACTAATCTACTTTCCAGCAAAGTTTTCTACTTTCCAGCAATGAAATTTACTTTCCAGAAAAGTAATGTACTTTCCAGCAAAGTAATCCACTTTCAACACAATCTACTTGCCAGCAAAGTAATCTACTTTCCAGCAAAGTAATCTACTTTCCAGCAAAGTAATCTACTTTCCGGCAAAGTAATCTACTTTCCAGCAAAGTAATCTACTTTCCAGCAAAGCAATCTACTTTCCAGCAAAGTAATCTACTTTCCAGCAAAGTAATCTACTTTCCAGCAAAGTAATCTACTTTCCAGCAAGCTAATCTACTTTCCAGCAAAGCAATCTACTTTCCAGCAAAGTAATCTACTTTCCAGCACAGTAATCTACTTTCCAGCAAAGTAATCTACTTTCCAGCAATGAAATTTACTTTCCAGCAATGAAATTTACTTTCCAGCAAACTAATCTACTTTCCAGCAAAGTAATCTACTTTCCAGCAAAGTAATCCACTTTCCAGCAACACAATCTACTTTCCAGCAAAGCAATCTACTTTCCAGCAATGAAATTTACTTTCCAGCAAACTAATCTACTTTCCAGCAAAGTAATCTACTTTCCAGCAAAATAATCTACTTTCCAGCAAACTAATCTACTTTCCAGCAAAGTAATCTACTTTCCAGCAAAATAATCCACTTTCCAGCAAAGGAATCTACTTTCCAGCAATGAAATTTACTTTCCAGCAAACTAATCTACTTTCCAGCAAAGTAATCTACTTTCCAGCAAAGTAATCTACTTTCCAGCAAAGTAATCTACTTTCCAGCAAAGTAATCTACTTTCCAGCAAAGAAATCTACTTTCCAGCAATGAAATTTACTTTCCAGCAAACTAGTCTACTTTCCAGCAAAGTAATCTACTTTCCAGCAAAGTAATCTACTTTCCAGCAAAGTAATCTACTTTCCAGCAATGAAATTTACTTTCCAGCAAACTAATCTACTTTCCAGCAAAGTTTTCTACTTTCCAGCAATGAAATTTACTTTCCAGAAAAGTAATGTACTTTCCAGCAAAGTAATCCACTTTCCAGCAACACAATCTACTCGCCAGCAAAGTAATCTACTTTCCAGCAAAGTAATCTACTTTATAGCAATGAAATTTACTTTCCGGCAAAGTAATCTACTTTCCAGCAAAGTAATCTACTTTCCAGCAAAGTAATCTACTTTCCAGCAAAGCAATCTACTTTCCAGCAAAGTAATCTACTTTCCAGCAAAGTAATCTACTTTCCAGCAAAGTAATCTACTTTCCAGCAAGCTAATCTACTTTCCAGCAAAGCAATCTACTTTCCAGCAAAGTAATCTACTTTCCAGCAAAGTAATCTACTTTCCAGCAAAGTAATCTACTTTCCTGCAATGAAATTTACTTTCCAGCAATGAAATTTACTTTCCAGCAAACTAATCTACTTTCCAGCAAAGTAATCTACTTTCCAGCAAAGTAATCCACTTTCCAGCAACACAATCTACTTTCCAGCAAAGTAATCTACTTTCCAGCAAAGTAATCTACTTTCCAGCAAAGAAATCTACTTTCCAGCAATGAAATTTACTTTCCAGCAAACTAATCTACTTTCCAGCAAAGTAATCTACTTTCCAGCAAAATAATCTACTTTCCAGCAAAGTAATCTACTTTCCAGCAAAGCAATCTACTTTCCAGCAAAGTAATCTACTTTCCAGCAAAGTAATCTACTTTCCAGCAAAGTAATCTACTTTCCAGCAAAGTAATCTACTTTCCAGCAAGCTAATCTATTTTCCAGCAATGTAATCTATTTTCCAGCAAAGTAATCTACTTTCCAGCAATGAAATTTACTTTCCAGCAAAGTAATCTACTTTCCAGCAAAGTAATCTACTTTCCAGCAAAGTAATCTACTTTCCAGCAAAGTAATCTACTTTCCAGCAAAGTAATCTACTTTCCAGCAATGAAATTTACTTTCCAGCAAAGTAATCTACTTTCCAGCAAAGTAATCCACTTTCCAGCAACACAATCTACTTTCCAGCAAAGTAATCTACTTTCCAGCAAAGTAATCTACTTTCCAGCAAAGAAATCTACTTTCCAGCAATGAAATTTACTTTCCAGCAAACTAATCTACTTTCCAGCAAAGTAATCTACTTTCCAGCAAAATAATCTACTTTCCAGCAAAGTAATCTACTTTCCAGCAAAGCAATCTACTTTCCAGCAAAGTAATCTACTTTCCAGCAAAGTAATCTACTTTCCAGCAAAGTAATCTACTTTCCAGCAAGCTAATCTATTTTCCAGCAATGTAATCTATTTTCCAGCAAAGTAATCTACTTTCCAGCAATGAAATTTACTTTCCAGCAAAGTAATCTACTTTCCAGCAAAGTAATCTACTTTCCAGCAAAGTAATCTACTTTCCAGCAAAGTAATCTACTTTCCAGCAAAGTAATCTACTTTCCAGCAATGAAATTTACTTTCCAGCAAACTAATCTACTTTCCAGCAAAGTTTTCTACTTTCCAGCAATGAAATTTACTTTCCAGAAAAGTAATGTACTTTCCAGCAAAGTAATCTACTTTCCAGCAAAGTAATCCACTTTCCAGCAACACAATCTACTTTCCAGCAAAGTAATCTACTTTCCAGCAAAGTAATCTACTTTCCAACAATAAAATTTACTTTCCAGCAAAGTAATCTACTTTCCAGCAAAGCAATCTACTTTCCAGCAAAGTAATCTACTTTCCAGCAAAGTAATCTACTTTCCAGCAAAGTAATCAACTTTCCAGCAAATTAATCTACTTTCCAGCAAGCTAATCTACTTTCCAGCAATGTAATCTATTTTGCAGGAAAGTAATCTATTTTCCAGCAATGAAATTTACTTTCCAGCAAACTAATCTACTTTCCAGCAAAGTAATCTAATTTCCAGCAAAATAATCTACTTTCCAGCAAAGTAATCTACTTTCCAGCAAAGCAATCTACTTTCCAGCAAAGTAATCTACTTTCCAGCAAAGTAATCTACTTTCCAGCAAAGTAATCTACTTTCCAGCAAGCTAATCTACTTTCCAGCAAAGCAATCTACTTTCCAGCAAAGTAATCTACTTTCCAGCAAAGTAATCTACTTTCCAGCAAAGTAATCAACTTTCCAGCAAATTAATCTACTTTCCAGCAAGCTAATCTATTTTCCAGCAATGTAATCTATTTTGCAGGAAAGTAATCTATTTTCCAGCAATGAAATTTACTTTCCAGCAAACTAATCTACTTTCCAGCAAAGTAATCTAATTTCCAGCAAAATAATCTACTTTCCAGCAAAGTAATCTACTTTCCAGCAAAGCAATCTACTTTCCAGCAAAGTAATCTACTTTCCAGCAAAGTAATCTACTTTCCAGCAAAGTAATCTACTTTCCAGCAAGCTAATCTACTTTCCAGCAAAGCAATCTACTTTCCAGCAAAGTAATCTACTTTCCAGCAAAGTAATCTACTTTCCAGCAAAGTAATCTACTTTCCAGCAATGAAATTTACTTTCCAGCAATGAAATTTACTTTCCAGCAAACTAATCTACTTTCCAGCAAAGTAATCTACTTTCCAGCAAAGTAATCCACTTTCCAGCAACACAATCTACTTTCCAGCAAAGTAATCTACTTTCCAGCAAAGTAATCTACTTTCCAGCAAAGAAATCTACTTTCCAGCAATGAAATTTACTTTCCAGCAAACTAATCTACTTTCCAGCAAAGTAATCTACTTTCCAGCAAAGTAATCTACTTTCCAGCAAAGTAATCTACTTTCCAGCAAAGTAATCTACTTTCCAGCAAAGTAATCTACTTTCCAGCAAAGAAATCTACTTTCCAGCAATGAAATTTACTTTCCAGCAAACTAGTCTACTTTCCAGCAAAGTAATCTACTTTCCAGCAAAGTAATCTACTTTCCAGCAAGCTAATCTATTTTCCAGCAATGTAATCTATTTTCCAGCAAAGTAATCTACTTTCCAGCAATGAAATTTACTTTCCAGCAAAGTAATCTACTTTCCAGCAAACTAATCTACTTTCCAGCAAACTAATCCACTTTCCAGCAAACTAATCTACTTTCAAGCTATGTAATCTACCTTCCACCAATTTCGTCTACTTCCCAGCTACGTAATTGACTTTCCAGCAAATTAATCAACTTTTTAGCAATGTAATCTACTTTCTAGCAATGTAATCTACTTTTCAGCAACGTAATCTACTTTTCAGGAAACTAGTCAACTCTACAAGAAAGTAATTTATTTTCCAGCTATGTAATCTACTTTCCAGCTTTGTAATCTACTTTTCAGCAAAGTAAACTACTTTCCAGCAAAGTAATCTACTTTCCAGCTATGTACTCTACTTCCTGCAAAGTAATTTTTTTTCCAACAAAATAATCTACTTTCCAGCAATGAAATTTGCTTTCCAGCAAAGTAATCTACTTTCCAGCAAAGTAATCTACTTTCCAGCAAAGTAATCTACTTTCCAGCAAAGTAATCTACTTTCCAGCAAAGTAATCTACTTTCCAGCAATGAAATTTACTTTCCAGCAATGTAATCTACTTTCCAGCAAGGTAATCATACGTTCCAGTTACGTAATCTACTTTTCAGCAAAGTAATCTACTTTCCAGCAAAGTAATCTATTTTCCAACTTTGTAATCTACTTTCCAGCAAAGTAATCTATTTTTTAGCAATGTAATCTACTTTCCAGCAAAGTAATCTACCTTCCAGCAAAGTAATCTACTTTCCAGCTATGTAATCTACTTTCCAGCAATTCAATCTACCTTCCAGGTATGTAATTTACTTTCCAGCAAACTAATCTATTTTCCAGCTATGTAATCTACCTTCCAGCAATTTAATCTACTTCCCAGCTATGTAATCTACTTTCCAGCAATTTAATCTACCTTTCAGCTATGTAATTTACTTTCCAGCAAAGTAAACTACTTTCCAGAAATGTAATCTACTTTCCAGCAAACTAATCCACTTTCCAGCAAAGTAATCTACTTTCCAGCAAAGCAATCTACTTTCCAGCAAAGTAATCTACTTTCCAGCAAAGTAATCTACTTTCCAGCAAAGTAATCTACTTTCCAGCAAGCTAATCTACTTTCCAGCAAAGCAATCTACTTTCCAGCAAAGTAAACTACTTTCCAGAAATGTAATCTACTTTCCAGCAATGTAATCTACTTTCCAGCAAAGTAATCTACTTTCCAGCAAAGCAATCTACTTTCCAGCAAAGTAATCTACTTTCCAGCAAAGTAATCTACTTTCCAGCAAAGTAATCTACTTTCCAGCAAGCTAATCTACTTTCCAGCAAAGCAATCTACTTTCCAGCAAAGTAATCTACTTTCCAGCAAAGTAATCTACTTTCCAGCAAAGTAATCTACTTTCCAGCAAAGTAATCAACTTTCCAGCAAATTAATCTACTTTCCAGCAAGCTAATCTATTTTCCAGCAATGTAATCTATTTTGCAGGAAAGTAATCTATTTTCCAGCAATGAAATTTACTTTCCAGCAAACTAATCTACTTTCCAGCAAAGTAATCTAATTTCCAGCAAAATAATCTACTTTCCAGCAAAGTAATCTACTTTCCAGCAAAGCAATCTACTTTCCAGCAAGCTAATCTACTTTCCAGCAAAGCAATCTACTTTCCAGCAAAGTAATCTACATTCCAGCAAAGTAATCTACTTTCCAGCAAAGTAATCTACTTTCCAGCAATGAAATTTACTTTCCAGCAATGAAATTTACTTTCCAGCAAACTAATCTACTTTCCAGCAAAGTAATCTACTTTCCAGCAAAGTAATCCACTTTCCAGCAACACAATCTACTTTCCAGCAAAGTAATCTACTTTCCAGCAAAGTAATCTACTTTCCAGCAAAGAAATCTACTTTCCAGCAATGAAATTTACTTTCCAGCAAACTAATCTACTTTCCAGCAAAGTAATCTACTTTCCAGCAAAGTAATCTACTTTCCAGCAAAGTAATCTACTTTCCAGCAAAGCAATCTACTTTCCAGCAAAGTAATCTACTTTCCAGCAAAGTAATCTGCTTTCCAGCAAAGTAATCTACTTTCCAGCAAAGTAATCTACTTTCCAGCAAGCTAATCTATTTTCCAGCAATGTAATCTACTTTCCAGCAATGAAATTTACTTTCCAGCAAAGTAATCTACTTTCCAGCAAACTAATCTACTTTCCAGCAAACTAATCCACTTTCCAGCAAACTAATCTACTTTCAAGCTATGTAATCTACCTTCCACCAATTTCGTCTACTTCCCAGCTACGTAATTGACTTTCCAGCAAATTAATCAACTTTTTAGCAATGTAATCTACTTTCTAGCAATGTAATCTACTTTTCAGCAACGTAATCTACTTTTCAGGAAACTAGTCAACTCTCCAAGAAAGTAATTTATTTTCCAGCTATGTAATCTACTTTCCAGCTTTGTAATCTACTTTTCAGCAAAGTAAACTACTTTCCAGCAAAGTAATCTACTTTCCAGCTATGTACTCTACTTCCTGCAAAGTAATTTTTTTTCCAACAAAATAATCTACTTTCCAGCAATGAAATTTACTTTCCAGCAAAGTAATCTACTTTCCAGCAAAGTAATCTACTTTCCAGCAAAGTAATCTACTTTCCAGCAAAGTAATTAACTTTCCAGCAAAGTAATCTACTTTCCAGCAATGAAATTTACTTTCCAGCAATGTAATCTACTTTCCAGCAAGGTAATCATACGTTCCAGTTATGTAATCTACTTTTCAGCAAAGTAATCTACTTTCCAGCAATTTAATCTATTTTCCAACTTTGTAATTTCCTTTCCGGCAACGTAATCTACTTTCCAGCAAAGTAATCTATTTTCCAACTTTGTAATCTACTTTCCAGCAAAGTAATCTATTTTTTAGCAATGTAATCTACTTTCCAGCAAAGTAATCTACCTTCCAGCAAAGTAATCTACTTTCCAGCTATGTAATCTACTTTCCAGCAATTCAATCTACCTTCCAGGTATGTAATTTACTTTCCAGCAAACTTATCTATTTTCCAGCTATGTAATCTACCTTCCAGCAATTTAATCTACTTCCCAGCTATGTAATCTACTTTCCAGCAATTTAATCTACCTTTCAGCTATGTAATTTACTTTCCAGCAAAGTAAACTACTTTCCAGAAATGTAATCTACTTTCCAGCAAACTAATCCACTTTCCAGCAAAGTAATCTACTTTCCAGCAAAGCAATCTACTTTCCAGCAAAGTAATCTACTTTCCAGCAAAGTAATCTACTTTCCAGCAAAGTAATCTACTTTCCAGCAAGCTAATCTACTTTCCAGCAAAGTAAACTACTTTCCAGAAATGTAATCTACTTTCCAGCAATGTAATCTACTTTCCAGCAAAGTAATCTACTTTCCAGCAAAGTAATCTACTTTCCAGCAAAGCAATCTACTTTCCAGCAAAGTAATCTACTTTCCAGCAAAGTAATCTACTTTCCAGCAAAGTAATCTACTTTCCAGCAAGCTAATCTACTTTCCAGCAAAGCAATCTACTTTCCAGCAAAGTAATCTACTTTCCAGCAAAGTAATCTACTTTCCAGCAAAGCAATCTACTTTCCAGCAAAGTAATCTACTTTCCAGCAAAGTAATCTACTTTCCAGCAAAGTAATCTACTTTCCAGCAAGCTAATCTACTTTCCAGCAAAGCAATCTACTTTCCAGCAAAGTAATCTACTTTCCAGCAAAGTAATCTACTTTCCAGCAAAGTAATCTACTTTCCAGCAAAGTAATCAACTTTCCAGCAAATTAATCTACTTTCCAGCAAGCTAATCTATTTTCCAGCAATGTAATCTATTTTGCAGGAAAGTAATCTATTTTCCAGCAATGAAATTTACTTTCCAGCAAACTAATCTACTTTCCAGCAAAGTAATCTAATTTCCAGCAAAATAATCTACTTTCCAGCAAAGTAATCTACTTTCCAGCAAAGCAATCTACTTTCCAGCAAGCTAATCTACTTTCCAGCAAAGCAATCTACTTTCCAGCAAAGTAATCTACATTCCAGCAAAGTAATCTACTTTCCAGCAAAGTAATCTACTTTCCAGCAATGAAATTTACTTTCCAGCAATGAAATTTACTTTCCAGCAAACTAATCTACTTTCCAGCAAAGTAATCTACTTTCCAGCAAAGTAATCCACTTTCCAGCAACACAATCTACTTTCCAGCAAAGTAATCTACTTTCCAGCAAAGTAATCTACTTTCCAGCAAAGAAATCTACTTTCCAGCAATGAAATTTACTTTCCAGCAAACTAATCTACTTTCCAGCAAAGTAATCTACTTTCCAGCAAAGTAATCTACTTTCCAGCAAAGTAATCTACTTTCCAGCAAAGCAATCTACTTTCCAGCAAAGTAATCTACTTTCCAGCAAAGTAATCTGCTTTCCAGCAAAGTAATCTACTTTCCAGCAAAGTAATCTACTTTCCAGCAAGCTAATCTATTTTCCAGCAATGTAATCTACTTTCCAGCAATGAAATTTACTTTCCAGCAAAGTAATCTACTTTCCAGCAAACTAATCTACTTTCCAGCAAACTAATCCACTTTCCAGCAAACTAATCTACTTTCAAGCTATGTAATCTACCTTCCACCAATTTCGTCTACTTCCCAGCTACGTAATTGACTTTCCAGCAAATTAATCAACTTTTTAGCAATGTAATCTACTTTCTAGCAATGTAATCTACTTTTCAGCAACGTAATCTACTTTTCAGGAAACTAGTCAACTCTCCAAGAAAGTAATTTATTTTCCAGCTATGTAATCTACTTTCCAGCTTTGTAATCTACTTTTCAGCAAAGTAAACTACTTTCCAGCAAAGTAATCTACTTTCCAGCTATGTACTCTACTTCCTGCAAAGTAATTTTTTTCCAGCAAAGTAATCTACTTTCCAGCAATGAAATTTACTTTCCAGCAAAGTAATCTACTTTCCAGCAAAGTAATCTACTTTCCAGCAAAGTAATCTACTTTCCAGCAAAGTAATTAACTTTCCAGCAAAGTAATCTACTTTCCAGCAATGAAATTTACTTTCCAGCAATGTAATCTACTTTCCAGCAAGGTAATCATACGTTCCAGTTATGTAATCTACTTTTCAGCAAAGTAATCTACTTTCCAGCAATTTAATCTATTTTCCAACTTTGTAATTTCCTTTCCGGCAACGTAATCTACTTTCCAGCAAAGTAATCTATTTTCCAACTTTGTAATCTACTTTCCAGCAAAGTAATCTATTTTTTAGCAATGTAATCTACTTTCCAGCAAAGTAATCTACCTTCCAGCAAAGTAATCTACTTTCCAGCTATGTAATCTACTTTCCAGCAATTCAATCTACCTTCCAGGTATGTAATTTACTTTCCAGCAAACTTATCTATTTTCCAGCTATGTAATCTACCTTCCAGCAATTTAATCTACTTCCCAGCTATGTAATCTACTTTCCAGCAATTTAATCTACCTTTCAGCTATGTAATTTACTTTCCAGCAAAGTAAACTACTTTCCAGAAATGTAATCTACTTTCCAGCAAACTAATCCACTTTCCAGCAAAGTAATCTACTTTCCAGCAAAGCAATCTACTTTCCAGCAAAGTAATCTACTTTCCAGCAAAGTAATCTACTTTCCAGCAAAGTAATCTACTTTCCAGCAAGCTAATCTACTTTCCAGCAAAGTAAACTACTTTCCAGAAATGTAATCTACTTTCCAGCAATGTAATCTACTTTCCAGCAAAGTAATCTACTTTCCAGCAAAGTAATCTACTTTCCAGCAAAGCAATCTACTTTCCAGCAAAGTAATCTACTTTCCAGCAAAGTAATCTACTTTCCAGCAAAGTAATCTACTTTCCAGCAAGCTAATCTACTTTCCAGCAAAGCAATCTACTTTCCAGCAAAGTAATCTACTTTCCAGCAAAGTAATCTACTTTCCAGCAAAGTAATCAACTTTCCAGCAAATTAATCTACTTTCCAGCAAGCTAATCTATTTTCCAGCAATGTAATCTATTTTGCAGGAAAGTAATCTATCTTCCAGCAATGAAATTTACTTTCCAGCAAACTAATCTACTTTCCAGCAAAGTAATCTAATTTCCAGCAAAATAATCTACTTTCCAGCAAAGTAATCTACTTTCCAGCAAAGCAATCTACTTTCCAGCAAAGTAATCTACTTTCCAGCAAAGTAATCTACTTTCCAGCAAAGTAATCTACTTTCCAGCAAGCTAATCTACTTTCCAGCAAAGCAATCTACTTTCCAGCAAAGTAATCTACTTTCCAGCAAAGTAATCTACTTTCCAGCAAAGTAATCTGCTTTCCAACAATGAAATTTACTTTCCAGCAATGAAATTTACTTTCCAGCAAACTAATCTACTTTCCAGCAAAGTAATCTACTTTCCAGCAAAGTAATCCACTTTCCAGCAACACAATCTACTTTCCAGCAAAGTAATCTACTTTCCAGCAAAGTAATCTACTTTCCAGCAAAGAAATCTACTTTCCAGCAATGAAATTTACTTTCCAGCAAACTAATCTACTTTCCAGCAAAGTAATCTACTTTCCAGCAAAATAATCTACTTTCCAGCAAAGTAATCTACTTTCCAGCAAAGCAATCTACTTTTCAGCAAAGTAATCTACTTTCCAGCAAAGTAATCTGCTTTCCAGCAAAGTAATCTACTTTCCAGCAAAGTAATCTACTTTCCAGCAAGCTAATCTATTTTCCAGCAATGTAATCTACTTTCCAGCAATGAAATTTACTTTCCAGCAAAGTAATCTACTTTCCAGCAAACTAATCTACTTTCCAGCAAACTAATCCACTTTCCAGCAAACTAATCTACTTTCAAGCTATGTAATCTACCTTCCACCAATTTCGTCTACTTCCCAGCTACGTAATTGACTTTCCAGCAAATTAATCAACTTTTTAGCAATGTAATCTACTTTCTAGCAATGTAATCTACTTTTCAGCAACGTAATCTACTTTTCAGGAAACTAGTCAACTCTCCAAGAAAGTAATTTATTTTCCAGCTATGTAATGTACTTTCCAGCTTTGTAATCTACTTTTCAGCAAAGTAAACTACTTTCCAGCAAAGTAATCTACTTTCCAGCTATGTACTCTACTTCCTGCAAAGTAATTTTTTTTCCAACAAAATAATCTACTTTCCAGCAATGAAATTTACTTTCCAGCAAAGTAATCTACTTTCCAGCAAAGTAATCTACTTTCCAGCAAAGTAATCTACTTTCCAGCAAAGTAATTAACTTTCCAGCAAAGTAATCTACTTTCCAGCAATGAAATTTACTTTCCAGCAATGTAATCTACTTTCCAGCAAGGTAATCATACGTTCCAGTTATGTAATCTACTTTTCAGCAAAGTAATCTACTTTCCAGCAATTTAATCTATTTTCCAACTTTGTAATCTACTTTCCAGCAAAGTAATCTATTTTTTAGCAATGTAATCTACTTTCCAGCAAAGTAATCTACTTTCCAGCTATGTAATCTACTTTCCAGCAATTCAATCTACCTTCCAGGTATGTAATTTACTTTCCAGGAAACTTATCTATTTTCCAGCTATGTAATCTACCTTCCAGCAATTTAATCTACTTCCCAGCTATGTAATCTACTTTCCAGCAAACTAATCCACTTTCCAGCAAACTAATCTACTTTCCAGCAAACTAATCTACTTTCCAGGAAAGTAATCTATTTTCCAGCTATGTAATCTATATTCCAGCTTTGAAATCTACTTTTCAGCAAAGTAAACTACTTTCCAGCAAAGTAAACTACTTTCCAGCAAAGTAATCTACTTTCCAACAAGGTAATCTACTTTTTAGCAATGTAATCTACTTTCCAGCTATGTTATCCACTTTCCAGTAATTTAATCTAATTTCCAGCTATGTAATTTACTTTCCAGTAATTTAATCTACTTTCCAGCAAAGTAATCTATTTTCCAGCTTTGTAATATACCTTTCAGCAAACTAATCTACTTTTCAGCAAAGTAATATACTTTCCAGCTATGTAATCTACTTTCCAGCAATTTAGTCTACCTTCCAGGTATGTAATTTACTTTCCAGCAAACTCATCTATTTTCCAGCAATTTAATCTACTTTCTAGCTATGTAATTTACTTTCCGGCAAAGTAATCTATTTTCCAGCTTTGTAATCTACGTTCCAGCAAAGCAAAGTAATCTACGTTTCAGCAAAGTAATCTACGTTTCAGCAAAGTAATCTATTTTCCAGCTTTGTAATCTACGTTCCAGCAAAGCAAAGTAATCTTCTTTCCAGTTATGTAATCTACTTTTCAGCAAAGTAATCTACTTTCCAGCAATTTAATCTATTTTCCAACTTTGTAATTTCCTTTCCGGCAACGTAATCTACTTTCCAGCAAAGTAATCTATTTTCCAACTTTGTAATCTACTTTCCAGCAAAGTAATCTATTTTTTAGCAATGTAATCTACTTTCCAGCAAAGTAATCTACCTTCCAGCAAAGTAATCTACTTTCCAGCTATGTAATCTACTTTCCAGCAATTCAATCTACCTTCCAGGTATGTAATTTACTTTCCAGCAAACTAATCTATTTTCCAGCTATGTAATCTACCTTCCAGCAATTTAATCTACTTCCCAGCTATGTAATCTACTTTCCAGCAATTTATTCTACCTTTCAGCTATGTAATTTACTTTCCAGCAAAGTAAACTACTTTCCAGAAATGTAATCTACTTTCCAGCAAACTAATCCACTTTCCAGCAAACTAATCTACTTTTTAGCAATGTAATCTACTTTCCAGCTATGTAATCTACTTTCCAGCAAAGTAATCTACTTTCCAGTAATGTAATCTACTTTCCAGCAAACTAATCCACTTTCCAGCAAACTAATCTACTTTCCAGCAAACTAATCTACTTTCCAGGAAAGTAATCTATTTTCCAGCTATGTAATCTATATTCCAGCTTTGTAATCTACTTTTCAGCAAAGTAAACTACTTTCCAGCAAAGTAAACTACTTTCCAGCAAAGTAATCTACTTTCCAACAAGGTAATCTACTTTTTAGCAATGTAATCTACTTTCCAGCTATGTTATCCACTTTCCAGTAATTTAATCTAATTTCCAGCTATGTAATTTACTTTCCAGTAATTTAATCTACTTTCCAGCAAAGTAATCTATTTTCCAGCTTTGTAATATACCTTTCAGCAAACTAATCTACTTTTCAGCAAAGTAATATACTTTCCAGCTATGTGATCTACTTTCCAGCAATTTAGTCTACCTTCCAGGTATGTAATTTACTTTCCAGCAAACTCATCTATTTTCCCGCAATTTAATCTACTTTCTAGCTATGTAATTTACTTTCCGGCAAAGTAGTCTATTTTCCAGCTTTGTAATCTACGTTCCAGCAAAGCAAAGTAATCTTCTTTCCAGTTATGTAATCTACGTTTCAGCAAAGTAATCTACTTTTCAGCAAAGTAAACTATTTTCCAGAAATGGAATCTACTTTCCAGCAAACTATTCTACTTTCCATCTATGTAATTTACTTTCCAGCAAAGTAATCTACCATCCAGCAAAGTAATCTACTTTCCAGGTTTGTAATCTACTTTCCGGTAATTTAATCTACCTTCCAGCAATGTAATCTACTTTCCAGTAATGTAATCTACTTTCCAGTAATGTAATCTACTTTCCAGTAATGTAATCTACTTTCCAGCAATCCAATCCACTTTCCAGCTATTTAATCTACTTTCCAGCAACGTAATCTACTTTCCAGATATGTAATCTACTCTCCAGCTATGTAATCTACTTTCCACCAAACTAGTTTACTTTTTAGCAATGTAATCTACGTTCCAGTTATGTAATCTACTTTCCAGCAAAGTAATCTAGGTTCCAGTTATGTAATCTACTTTCCAGCAAACTAATCTACTTTCCAACTATGTAATCTACTTTCTGGCAAAGTAAACTACTTTCCGGTAATGTAATCTACTTTTCAGCAAACTAATCTACTTTCCAGCAAACTAATCTACTTTCCAGCAAACTGATCTACTTTCCGAGAGATTTCAGTTGGGTTAAGAGATTTTGGCTGGATTTTATGGATTTTGACTGGAGTATGGGGATTTCAGTTGGGTTAGGAGATTTTTGTTTTGGAGAAAACCTAAAAAGGGCGATTTCTCGAAAATGGGTGGGTTTAGAGACATGGGGATACGTGCGTTGGAAAGAGGATTAAAAACTGCGTTGTTCGAGGCCGCCCCTCTGGACTCCCCCGCGGGTTGGCAAGGATACAGAGGGCGGGCAGATTGAAAAAGGGGGTTGGAATTTTGGACTGCAAAAATCAAATGTGATATTGACCAACCTTACAAAACCGAACCTGACTAGCTGGGTGATAAATTGGGCGAGGAGGGTGATTGATATTGAAGTTTACAGGTTAGGTTATGGAAATCAGGTTCAGTTCAGGGATTTCAGTTGGGTTAAGGAATTTTGGCTAGATTTTAGGGATTTCAGTTGGGTTAAGAGATTTTGGCTGGATTTTATGGATTTTGACTGGAGTATGGGGATTTCAGTTGGGTTAGGAGATTTTTGTTTTGGAGAAAACCTAAAAAGGGCGATTTCTCGAAAATGGGTGGGTTTAGAGACATGGGGATACGTGCGTTGGAAAGAGGATTAAAAACTGCGTTGTTCGAGGCCGCCCCTCTGGACTCCCCCGCGGGTTGGCAAGGATACAGAGGGCGGGCAGATTGAAAAAGGGGGTTGGAATTTTGGACTGCAAAAATCAAATGTGATATTGACCAACCTTACAAAACCGAACCTGACTAGCTGGGTGATAAATTGGGCGAGGAGGGTGATTGATATTGAAGTTTACAGGTTAGGTTATGGAAATCAGGTTAGGTTCAGGGATTTCAGTTGGGTTAAGGAATTTTGGCTAGATTTTAGGGATTTCAGTTGGGTTAAGAGATTTTGGCTGGATTTTATGGATTTTGACTGGAGTATGGGGATTTCAGTTGGGTTAGGAGATTTTTGTTTTGGAGAAAACCTAAAAAGGGCGATTTCTCGAAAATGGGTGGGTTTAGAGACATGGGGATACGTGCGTTGGAAAGAGGATTAAAAACTGCGTTGTTCGAGGCCGCCCCTCTGGACTCCCCCGCGGGTTGGCAAGGATACAGAGGGCGGGCAGATTGAAAAAGGGGGTTGGAATTTTGGACTGCAAAAATCAAATGTGATATTGACCAACCTTACAAAACCGAACCTGACTAGCTGGGTGATAAATTGGGCGAGGAGGGTGATTGATATTGAAGTTTACAGGTTAGGTTATGGAAATCAGGTTAGGTTCAGGGATTTCAGTTGGGTTAAGGAATTTTGGCTAGATTTTAGGGATTTCAGTTGGGTTAAGAGATTTTGGCTGGATTTTATGGATTTTGACTGGAGTATGGGGATTTCAGTTGGGTTAGGAGATTTTTGTTTTGGAGAAAACCTAAAAAGGGCGATTTCTCGAAAATGGGTGGGTTTAGAGACATGGGGATACGTGCGTTGGAAAGAGGATTAAAAACTGCGTTGTTCGAGGCCGCCCCTCTGGACTCCCCCGCGGGTTGGCAAGGATACAGAGGGCGGGCAGATTGAAAAAGGGGGTTGGAATTTTGGACTGCAAAAATCAAATGTGATATTGACCAACCTTACAAAACCGAACCTGACTAGCTGGGTGATAAATTGGGCGAGGAGGGTGATTGATATTGAAGTTTACAGGTTAGGTTATGGAAATCAGGTTAGGTTCAGGGATTTCAGTTGGGTTAAGGAATTTTGGCTAGATTTTAGGGATTTCAGTTGGGTTAAGAGATTTTGGCTGGATTTTATGGATTTTGACTGGAGTATGGGGATTTCAGTTGGGTTAGGAGATTTTTGTTTTGGAGAAAACCTAAAAAGGGCGATTTCTCGAAAATGGGTGGGTTTAGAGACATGGGGATACGTGCGTTGGAAAGAGGATTAAAAACTGCGTTGTTCGAGGCCGCCCCTCTGGACTCCCCCGCGGGTTGGCAAGGATACAGAGGGCGGGCAGATTGAAAAAGGGGGTTGGAATTTTGGACTGCAAAAATCAAATGTGATATTGACCAACCTTACAAAACCGAACCTGACTAGCTGGGTGATAAATTGGGCGAGGAGGGTGATTGATATTGAAGTTTACAGGTTAGGTTATGGAAATCAGGTTAGGTTCAGGGATTTCAGTTGGGTTAAGGAATTTTGGCTAGATTTTAGGGATTTCAGTTGGGTTAAGAGATTTTGGCTGGATTTTATGGATTTTGACTGGAGTATGGGGATTTCAGTTGGGTTAGGAGATTTTTGTTTTGGAGAAAACCTAAAAAGGGCGATTTCTCGAAAATGGGTGGGTTTAGAGACATGGGGATACGTGCGTTGGAAAGAGGATTAAAAACTGCGTTGTTCGAGGCCGCCCCTCTGGACTCCCCCGCGGGTTGGCAAGGATACAGAGGGCGGGCAGATTGAAAAAGGGGGTTGGAATTTTGGACTGCAAAAATCAAATGTGATATTGACCAACCTTACAAAACCGAACCTGACTAGCTGGGTGATAAATTGGGCGAGGAGGGTGATTGATATTGAAGTTTACAGGTTAGGTTATGGAAATCAGGTTAGGTTCAGGGATTTCAGTTGGGTTAAGGAATTTTGGCTAGATTTTAGGGATTTCAGTTGGGTTAAGAGATTTTGGCTGGATTTTATGGATTTTGACTGGAGTATGGGGATTTCAGTTGGGTTAGGAGATTTTTGTTTTGGAGAAAACCTAAAAAGGGCGATTTCTCGAAAATGGGTGGGTTTAGAGACATGGGGATACGTGCGTTGGAAAGAGGATTAAAAACTGCGTTGTTCGAGGCCGCCCCTCTGGACTCCCCCGCGGGTTGGCAAGGATACAGAGGGCGGGCAGATTGAAAAAGGGGGTTGGAATTTTGGACTGCAAAAATCAAATGTGATATTGACCAACCTTACAAAACCGAACCTGACTAGCTGGGTGATAAATTGGGCGAGGAGGGTGATTGATATTGAAGTTTACAGGTTAGGTTATGGAAATCAGGTTAGGTTCAGGGATTTCAGTTGGGTTAAGGAATTTTGGCTAGATTTTAGGGATTTCAGTTGGGTTAAGAGATTTTGGCTGGATTTTATGGATTTTGACTGGAGTATGGGGATTTCAGTTGGGTTAGGAGATTTTTGTTTTGGAGAAAACCTAAAAAGGGCGATTTCTCGAAAATGGGTGGGTTTAGAGACATGGGGATACGTGCGTTGGAAAGAGGATTAAAAACTGCGTTGTTCGAGGCCGCCCCTCTGGACTCCCCCGCGGGTTGGCAAGGATACAGAGGGCGGGCAGATTGAAAAAGGGGGTTGGAATTTTGGACTGCAAAAATCAAATGTGATATTGACCAACCTTACAAAACCGAACCTGACTAGCTGGGTGATAAATTGGGCGAGGAGGGTGATTGATATTGAAGTTTACAGGTTAGGTTATGGAAATCAGGTTAGGTTCAGGGATTTCAGTTGGGTTAAGGAATTTTGGCTAGATTTTAGGGATTTCAGTTGGGTTAAGAGATTTTGGCTGGATTTTATGGATTTTGACTGGAGTATGGGGATTTCAGTTGGGTTAGGAGATTTTTGTTTTGGAGAAAACCTAAAAAGGGCGATTTCTCGAAAATGGGTGGGTTTAGAGACATGGGGATACGTGCGTTGGAAAGAGGATTAAAAACTGCGTTGTTCGAGGCCGCCCCTCTGGACTCCCCCGCGGGTTGGCAAGGATACAGAGGGCGGGCAGATTGAAAAAGGGGGTTGGAATTTTGGACTGCAAAAATCAAATGTGATATTGACCAACCTTACAAAACCGAACCTGACTAGCTGGGTGATAAATTGGGCGAGGAGGGTGATTGATATTGAAGTTTACAGGTTAGGTTATGGAAATCAGGTTAGGTTCAGGGATTTCAGTTGGGTTAAGGAATTTTGGCTAGATTTTAGGGATTTCAGTTGGGTTAAGAGATTTTGGCTGGATTTTATGGATTTTGACTGGAGTATGGGGATTTCAGTTGGGTTAGGAGATTTTTGTTTTGGAGAAAACCTAAAAAGGGCGATTTCTCGAAAATGGGTGGGTTTAGAGACATGGGGATACGTGCGTTGGAAAGAGGATTAAAAACTGCGTTGTTCGAGGCCGCCCCTCTGGACTCCCCCGCGGGTTGGCAAGGATACAGAGGGCGGGCAGATTGAAAAAGGGGGTTGGAATTTTGGACTGCAAAAATCAAATGTGATATTGACCAACCTTACAAAACCGAACCTGACTAGCTGGGTGATAAATTGGGCGAGGAGGGTGATTGATATTGAAGTTTACAGGTTAGGTTATGGAAATCAGGTTAGGTTCAGGGATTTCAGTTGGGTTAAGGAATTTTGGCTAGATTTTAGGGATTTCAGTTGGGTTAAGAGATTTTGGCTGGATTTTATGGATTTTGACTGGAGTATGGGGATTTCAGTTGGGTTAGGAGATTTTTGTTTTGGAGAAAACCTAAAAAGGGCGATTTCTCGAAAATGGGTGGGTTTAGAGACATGGGGATACGTGCGTTGGAAAGAGGATTAAAAACTGCGTTGTTCGAGGCCGCCCCTCTGGACTCCCCCGCGGGTTGGCAAGGATACAGAGGGCGGGCAGATTGAAAAAGGGGGTTGGAATTTTGGACTGCAAAAATCAAATGTGATATTGACCAACCTTACAAAACCGAACCTGACTAGCTGGGTGATAAATTGGGCGAGGAGGGTGATTGATATTGAAGTTTACAGGTTAGGTTATGGAAATCAGGTTAGGTTCAGGGATTTCAGTTGGGTTAAGGAATTTTGGCTAGATTTTAGGGATTTCAGTTGGGTTAAGAGATTTTGGCTGGATTTTATGGATTTTGACTGGAGTATGGGGATTTCAGTTGGGTTAGGAGATTTTTGTTTTGGAGAAAACCTAAAAAGGGCGATTTCTCGAAAATGGGTGGGTTTAGAGACATGGGGATACGTGCGTTGGAAAGAGGATTAAAAACTGCGTTGTTCGAGGCCGCCCCTCTGGACTCCCCCGCGGGTTGGCAAGGATACAGAGGGCGGGCAGATTGAAAAAGGGGGTTGGAATTTTGGACTGCAAAAATCAAATGTGATATTGACCAACCTTACAAAACCGAACCTGACTAGCTGGGTGATAAATTGGGCGAGGAGGGTGATTGATATTGAAGTTTACAGGTTAGGTTATGGAAATCAGGTTAGGTTCAGGGATTTCAGTTGGGTTAAGGAATTTTGGCTAGATTTTAGGGATTTCAGTTGGGTTAAGAGATTTTGGCTGGATTTTATGGATTTTGACTGGAGTATGGGGATTTCAGTTGGGTTAGGAGATTTTTGTTTTGGAGAAAACCTAAAAAGGGCGATTTCTCGAAAATGGGTGGGTTTAGAGACATGGGGATACGTGCGTTGGAAAGAGGATTAAAAACTGCGTTGTTCGAGGCCGCCCCTCTGGACTCCCCCGCGGGTTGGCAAGGATACAGAGGGCGGGCAGATTGAAAAAGGGGGTTGGAATTTTGGACTGCAAAAATCAAATGTGATATTGACCAACCTTACAAAACCGAACCTGACTAGCTGGGTGATAAATTGGGCGAGGAGGGTGATTGATATTGAAGTTTACAGGTTAGGTTATGGAAATCAGGTTAGGTTCAGGGATTTCAGTTGGGTTAAGGAATTTTGGCTAGATTTTAGGGATTTCAGTTGGGTTAAGAGATTTTGGCTGGATTTTATGGATTTTGACTGGAGTATGGGGATTTCAGTTGGGTTAGGAGATTTTTGTTTTGGAGAAAACCTAAAAAGGGCGATTTCTCGAAAATGGGTGGGTTTAGAGACATGGGGATACGTGCGTTGGAAAGAGGATTAAAAACTGCGTTGTTCGAGGCCGCCCCTCTGGACTCCCCCGCGGGTTGGCAAGGATACAGAGGGCGGGCAGATTGAAAAAGGGGGTTGGAATTTTGGACTGCAAAAATCAAATGTGATATTGACCAACCTTACAAAACCGAACCTGACTAGCTGGGTGATAAATTGGGCGAGGAGGGTGATTGATATTGAAGTTTACAGGTTAGGTTATGGAAATCAGGTTAGGTTCAGGGATTTCAGTTGGGTTAAGGAATTTTGGCTAGATTTTAGGGATTTCAGTTGGGTTAAGAGATTTTGGCTGGATTTTATGGATTTTGACTGGAGTATGGGGATTTCAGTTGGGTTAGGAGATTTTTGTTTTGGAGAAAACCTAAAAAGGGCGATTTCTCGAAAATGGGTGGGTTTAGAGACATGGGGATACGTGCGTTGGAAAGAGGATTAAAAACTGCGTTGTTCGAGGCCGCCCCTCTGGACTCCCCCGCGGGTTGGCAAGGATACAGAGGGCGGGCAGATTGAAAAAGGGGGTTGGAATTTTGGACTGCAAAAATCAAATGTGATATTGACCAACCTTACAAAACCGAACCTGACTAGCTGGGTGATAAATTGGGCGAGGAGGGTGATTGATATTGAAGTTTACAGGTTAGGTTATGGAAATCAGGTTAGGTTCAGGGATTTCAGTTGGGTTAAGGAATTTTGGCTAGATTTTAGGGATTTCAGTTGGGTTAAGAGATTTTGGCTGGATTTTATGGATTTTGACTGGAGTATGGGGATTTCAGTTGGGTTAGGAGATTTTTGTTTTGGAGAAAACCTAAAAAGGGCGATTTCTCGAAAATGGGTGGGTTTAGAGACATGGGGATACGTGCGTTGGAAAGAGGATTAAAAACTGCGTTGTTCGAGGCCGCCCCTCTGGACTCCCCCGCGGGTTGGCAAGGATACAGAGGGCGGGCAGATTGAAAAAGGGGGTTGGAATTTTGGACTGCAAAAATCAAATGTGATATTGACCAACCTTACAAAACCGAACCTGACTAGCTGGGTGATAAATTGGGCGAGGAGGGTGATTGATATTGAAGTTTACAGGTTAGGTTATGGAAATCAGGTTAGGTTCAGGGATTTCAGTTGGGTTAAGGAATTTTGGCTAGATTTTAGGGATTTCAGTTGGGTTAAGAGATTTTGGCTGGATTTTATGGATTTTGACTGGAGTATGGGGATTTCAGTTGGGTTAGGAGATTTTTGTTTTGGAGAAAACCTAAAAAGGGCGATTTCTCGAAAATGGGTGGGTTTAGAGACATGGGGATACGTGCGTTGGAAAGAGGATTAAAAACTGCGTTGTTCGAGGCCGCCCCTCTGGACTCCCCCGCGGGTTGGCAAGGATACAGAGGGCGGGCAGATTGAAAAAGGGGGTTGGAATTTTGGACTGCAAAAATCAAATGTGATATTGACCAACCTTACAAAACCGAACCTGACTAGCTGGGTGATAAATTGGGCGAGGAGGGTGATTGATATTGAAGTTTACAGGTTAGGTTATGGAAATCAGGTTAGGTTCAGGGATTTCAGTTGGGTTAAGGAATTTTGGCTAGATTTTAGGGATTTCAGTTGGGTTAAGAGATTTTGGCTGGATTTTATGGATTTTGACTGGAGTATGGGGATTTCAGTTGGGTTAGGAGATTTTTGTTTTGGAGAAAACCTAAAAAGGGCGATTTCTCGAAAATGGGTGGGTTTAGAGACATGGGGATACGTGCGTTGGAAAGAGGATTAAAAACTGCGTTGTTCGAGGCCGCCCCTCTGGACTCCCCCGCGGGTTGGCAAGGATACAGAGGGCGGGCAGATTGAAAAAGGGGGTTGGAATTTTGGACTGCAAAAATCAAATGTGATATTGACCAACCTTACAAAACCGAACCTGACTAGCTGGGTGATAAATTGGGCGAGGAGGGTGATTGATATTGAAGTTTACAGGTTAGGTTATGGAAATCAGGTTAGGTTCAGGGATTTCAGTTGGGTTAAGGAATTTTGGCTAGATTTTAGGGATTTCAGTTGGGTTAAGAGATTTTGGCTGGATTTTATGGATTTTGACTGGAGTATGGGGATTTCAGTTGGGTTAGGAGATTTTTGTTTTGGAGAAAACCTAAAAAGGGCGATTTCTCGAAAATGGGTGGGTTTAGAGACATGGGGATACGTGCGTTGGAAAGAGGATTAAAAACTGCGTTGTTCGAGGCCGCCCCTCTGGACTCCCCCGCGGGTTGGCAAGGATACAGAGGGCGGGCAGATTGAAAAAGGGGGTTGGAATTTTGGACTGCAAAAATCAAATGTGATATTGACCAACCTTACAAAACCGAACCTGACTAGCTGGGTGATAAATTGGGCGAGGAGGGTGATTGATATTGAAGTTTACAGGTTAGGTTATGGAAATCAGGTTAGGTTCAGGGATTTCAGTTGGGTTAAGGAATTTTGGCTAGATTTTAGGGATTTCAGTTGGGTTAAGAGATTTTGGCTGGATTTTATGGATTTTGACTGGAGTATGGGGATTTCAGTTGGGTTAGGAGATTTTTGTTTTGGAGAAAACCTAAAAAGGGCGATTTCTCGAAAATGGGTGGGTTTAGAGACATGGGGATACGTGCGTTGGAAAGAGGATTAAAAACTGCGTTGTTCGAGGCCGCCCCTCTGGACTCCCCCGCGGGTTGGCAAGGATACAGAGGGCGGGCAGATTGAAAAAGGGGGTTGGAATTTTGGACTGCAAAAATCAAATGTGATATTGACCAACCTTACAAAACCGAACCTGACTAGCTGGGTGATAAATTGGGCGAGGAGGGTGATTGATATTGAAGTTTACAGGTTAGGTTATGGAAATCAGGTTAGGTTCAGGGATTTCAGTTGGGTTAAGGAATTTTGGCTAGATTTTAGGGATTTCAGTTGGGTTAAGAGATTTTGGCTGGATTTTATGGATTTTGACTGGAGTATGGGGATTTCAGTTGGGTTAGGAGATTTTTGTTTTGGAGAAAACCTAAAAAGGGCGATTTCTCGAAAATGGGTGGGTTTAGAGACATGGGGATACGTGCGTTGGAAAGAGGATTAAAAACTGCGTTGTTCGAGGCCGCCCCTCTGGACTCCCCCGCGGGTTGGCAAGGATACAGAGGGCGGGCAGATTGAAAAAGGGGGTTGGAATTTTGGACTGCAAAAATCAAATGTGATATTGACCAACCTTACAAAACCGAACCTGACTAGCTGGGTGATAAATTGGGCGAGGAGGGTGATTGATATTGAAGTTTACAGGTTAGGTTATGGAAATCAGGTTAGGTTCAGGGATTTCAGTTGGGTTAAGGAATTTTGGCTAGATTTTAGGGATTTCAGTTGGGTTAAGAGATTTTGGCTGGATTTTATGGATTTTGACTGGAGTATGGGGATTTCAGTTGGGTTAGGAGATTTTTGTTTTGGAGAAAACCTAAAAAGGGCGATTTCTCGAAAATGGGTGGGTTTAGAGACATGGGGATACGTGCGTTGGAAAGAGGATTAAAAACTGCGTTGTTCGAGGCCGCCCCTCTGGACTCCCCCGCGGGTTGGCAAGGATACAGAGGGCGGGCAGATTGAAAAAGGGGGTTGGAATTTTGGACTGCAAAAATCAAATGTGATATTGACCAACCTTACAAAACCGAACCTGACTAGCTGGGTGATAAATTGGGCGAGGAGGGTGATTGATATTGAAGTTTACAGGTTAGGTTATGGAAATCAGGTTAGGTTCAGGGATTTCAGTTGGGTTAAGGAATTTTGGCTAGATTTTAGGGATTTCAGTTGGGTTAAGAGATTTTGGCTGGATTTTATGGATTTTGACTGGAGTATGGGGATTTCAGTTGGGTTAGGAGATTTTTGTTTTGGAGAAAACCTAAAAAGGGCGATTTCTCGAAAATGGGTGGGTTTAGAGACATGGGGATACGTGCGTTGGAAAGAGGATTAAAAACTGCGTTGTTCGAGGCCGCCCCTCTGGACTCCCCCGCGGGTTGGCAAGGATACAGAGGGCGGGCAGATTGAAAAAGGGGGTTGGAATTTTGGACTGCAAAAATCAAATGTGATATTGACCAACCTTACAAAACCGAACCTGACTAGCTGGGTGATAAATTGGGCGAGGAGGGTGATTGATATTGAAGTTTACAGGTTAGGTTATGGAAATCAGGTTAGGTTCAGGGATTTCAGTTGGGTTAAGGAATTTTGGCTAGATTTTAGGGATTTCAGTTGGGTTAAGAGATTTTGGCTGGATTTTATGGATTTTGACTGGAGTATGGGGATTTCAGTTGGGTTAGGAGATTTTTGTTTTGGAGAAAACCTAAAAAGGGCGATTTCTCGAAAATGGGTGGGTTTAGAGACATGGGGATACGTGCGTTGGAAAGAGGATTAAAAACTGCGTTGTTCGAGGCCGCCCCTCTGGACTCCCCCGCGGGTTGGCAAGGATACAGAGGGCGGGCAGATTGAAAAAGGGGGTTGGAATTTTGGACTGCAAAAATCAAATGTGATATTGACCAACCTTACAAAACCGAACCTGACTAGCTGGGTGATAAATTGGGCGAGGAGGGTGATTGATATTGAAGTTTACAGGTTAGGTTATGGAAATCAGGTTAGGTTCAGGGATTTCAGTTGGGTTAAGGAATTTTGGCTAGATTTTAGGGATTTCAGTTGGGTTAAGAGATTTTGGCTGGATTTTATGGATTTTGACTGGAGTATGGGGATTTCAGTTGGGTTAGGAGATTTTTGTTTTGGAGAAAACCTAAAAAGGGCGATTTCTCGAAAATGGGTGGGTTTAGAGACATGGGGATACGTGCGTTGGAAAGAGGATTAAAAACTGCGTTGTTCGAGGCCGCCCCTCTGGACTCCCCCGCGGGTTGGCAAGGATACAGAGGGCGGGCAGATTGAAAAAGGGGGTTGGAATTTTGGACTGCAAAAATCAAATGTGATATTGACCAACCTTACAAAACCGAACCTGACTAGCTGGGTGATAAATTGGGCGAGGAGGGTGATTGATATTGAAGTTTACAGGTTAGGTTATGGAAATCAGGTTAGGTTCAGGGATTTCAGTTGGGTTAAGGAATTTTGGCTAGATTTTAGGGATTTCAGTTGGGTTAAGAGATTTTGGCTGGATTTTATGGATTTTGACTGGAGTATGGGGATTTCAGTTGGGTTAGGAGATTTTTGTTTTGGAGAAAACCTAAAAAGGGCGATTTCTCGAAAATGGGTGGGTTTAGAGACATGGGGATACGTGCGTTGGAAAGAGGATTAAAAACTGCGTTGTTCGAGGCCGCCCCTCTGGACTCCCCCGCGGGTTGGCAAGGATACAGAGGGCGGGCAGATTGAAAAAGGGGGTTGGAATTTTGGACTGCAAAAATCAAATGTGATATTGACCAACCTTACAAAACCGAACCTGACTAGCTGGGTGATAAATTGGGCGAGGAGGGTGATTGATATTGAAGTTTACAGGTTAGGTTATGGAAATCAGGTTAGGTTCAGGGATTTCAGTTGGGTTAAGGAATTTTGGCTAGATTTTAGGGATTTCAGTTGGGTTAAGAGATTTTGGCTGGATTTTATGGATTTTGACTGGAGTATGGGGATTTCAGTTGGGTTAGGAGATTTTTGTTTTGGAGAAAACCTAAAAAGGGCGATTTCTCGAAAATGGGTGGGTTTAGAGACATGGGGATACGTGCGTTGGAAAGAGGATTAAAAACTGCGTTGTTCGAGGCCGCCCCTCTGGACTCCCCCGCGGGTTGGCAAGGATACAGAGGGCGGGCAGATTGAAAAAGGGGGTTGGAATTTTGGACTGCAAAAATCAAATGTGATATTGACCAACCTTACAAAACCGAACCTGACTAGCTGGGTGATAAATTGGGCGAGGAGGGTGATTGATATTGAAGTTTACAGGTTAGGTTATGGAAATCAGGTTAGGTTCAGGGATTTCAGTTGGGTTAAGGAATTTTGGCTAGATTTTAGGGATTTCAGTTGGGTTAAGAGATTTTGGCTGGATTTTATGGATTTTGACTGGAGTATGGGGATTTCAGTTGGGTTAGGAGATTTTTGTTTTGGAGAAAACCTAAAAAGGGCGATTTCTCGAAAATGGGTGGGTTTAGAGACATGGGGATACGTGCGTTGGAAAGAGGATTAAAAACTGCGTTGTTCGAGGCCGCCCCTCTGGACTCCCCCGCGGGTTGGCAAGGATACAGAGGGCGGGCAGATTGAAAAAGGGGGTTGGAATTTTGGACTGCAAAAATCAAATGTGATATTGACCAACCTTACAAAACCGAACCTGACTAGCTGGGTGATAAATTGGGCGAGGAGGGTGATTGATATTGAAGTTTACAGGTTAGGTTATGGAAATCAGGTTAGGTTCAGGGATTTCAGTTGGGTTAAGGAATTTTGGCTAGATTTTAGGGATTTCAGTTGGGTTAAGAGATTTTGGCTGGATTTTATGGATTTTGACTGGAGTATGGGGATTTCAGTTGGGTTAGGAGATTTTTGTTTTGGAGAAAACCTAAAAAGGGCGATTTCTCGAAAATGGGTGGGTTTAGAGACATGGGGATACGTGCGTTGGAAAGAGGATTAAAAACTGCGTTGTTCGAGGCCGCCCCTCTGGACTCCCCCGCGGGTTGGCAAGGATACAGAGGGCGGGCAGATTGAAAAAGGGGGTTGGAATTTTGGACTGCAAAAATCAAATGTGATATTGACCAACCTTACAAAACCGAACCTGACTAGCTGGGTGATAAATTGGGCGAGGAGGGTGATTGATATTGAAGTTTACAGGTTAGGTTATGGAAATCAGGTTAGGTTCAGGGATTTCAGTTGGGTTAAGGAATTTTGGCTAGATTTTAGGGATTTCAGTTGGGTTAAGAGATTTTGGCTGGATTTTATGGATTTTGACTGGAGTATGGGGATTTCAGTTGGGTTAGGAGATTTTTGTTTTGGAGAAAACCTAAAAAGGGCGATTTCTCGAAAATGGGTGGGTTTAGAGACATGGGGATACGTGCGTTGGAAAGAGGATTAAAAACTGCGTTGTTCGAGGCCGCCCCTCTGGACTCCCCCGCGGGTTGGCAAGGATACAGAGGGCGGGCAGATTGAAAAAGGGGGTTGGAATTTTGGACTGCAAAAATCAAATGTGATATTGACCAACCTTACAAAACCGAACCTGACTAGCTGGGTGATAAATTGGGCGA
>RBVU03000068.1:0-31131 GCA_004115045.4 Sinella curviseta
ATATCAACTGGAGGGGACAAAGAGGAGGGAGCCGAAGATATCCACCACTCCCATCATCACCACAAGCGCCGGCGGAGGAAGAAGAAGAAGCACTCGAGTCGAGGAGAAGGGGATCATTCCAAAATCCGGGAGGTGACTGCCTCTTCCACCACCACCCACTCGGATAACTCATCATCTCAATTACACGGTAATTAATTAAAATAATAGCTTTTATAATAAAATATAGCATCATCATTAAAAATAAATCAATACAACAGGTAGGCAATGCATTTTACACCTGTAATTATCTTTTCCGCATCCTCCCACGCATCACGCATCATATATGCACAGCAGGAGGAAGTGGAGTCATCGTCGTCGTCAACTCCAACACTCCGTACCTGTCACCACCCTCCACCTGCATCATAGCTCATGTTTCATTTTTTTCATGTCTTCCCCGAAAAAAGGCAATTTGCTGCCGAGATTGGTACGGAGCGGTACCGGGAGGTGATCCGTACCAGGCATCCAAGCATCCGAGAAACAAAGTCAGGTAGATAGCTAGACAAACAAACAGGTAGGGAGAAGAATTGAAAGGCAGGTGAAAAGGAAAAAGAAAATTGGTTGAAAAGTTTTTTGTTCGTTCACCTCCAATCTCTCCTCCATATAAACTCCATCATGACATGAATGATGATTAGGTATGACGATTATGACGAAGGAGGAAACAAAAGCCACCATTTATTTTTTTTTCCTGATTTTTTTTTCATTCTTTTGATCGTGTGCCTGTCTTCTTCCTTTTGTTATATGATTAAACCTACTACACCTATTATTATAAACTAGTTTTGTCATGTCATGGACGGAGGGAACTGCGTCTTATTATTTACATGGAATGGAGTAATGGAGGATATGTGGAGGGGTTGAAGGAACTTGGAGATAGATAGAGGAATAGATGGTCACTCTCACTTTTCATATTGCATTTCCTCGCGATAGAAGACAACTCGCTCTGCATTTTTTTTTCTCTCTGCGCTCTACTCACTTGCGTAAAAATTCATACAAAAACTTTAACGGTAAAATAATTAACTAATTAATAGTAGTACTAATTTAGTTAGTTAGCTAAAGGTATAACGAGTTAAAAATGGAAGGTTTTGGTGGTGTGAAGGCGACAAAAGTCCAAGATGGACTGATGGAGAGTTGGAGTGGAGTTGTTGTTTGGAGGTGGTGGTGGTGGAGGAACTTGTTTGTTGGATTTTATCGACATAATTTTCGCCAAAAAACTATAATAATTGTTTGTTAGGTTGTGGGTGGCCAAGGCTAAAAAGCGTATTTAGGATTAAAAGCCTTTGTTGACCTTGATATGTGTTTTGGAGGGATTTTTTATTGTATTTTTTATTGTTGTCGATAAGTAAACAAGGCGGAGGTGGAGGAGGAGGAGCGCAAGTAGCGATCCAACAAAAAAATTAATAAAATGGTTCGCTTATCGAATCAATTTTTATTCACTTGACATACTTAATTTAGATTTTAATTATTATATTATCAGTTAGTTTAAGATTTTGTGGAGGGAACTTGGAGGGAGTAAAAATGGTTAAGTATCAAGTAACCCCGATATAGCCTGATTTGTGACTTTTTATTTTTAATTATTTTCTTTACTAATTGTTTTGATAATTTTTTGTGCATTTTTGCAGGTGGTGAGGGAAAGGCAGGCGACAACAACTCCATTTCTGGAGGAACTGGAGGAGGTGATCCGACAAGCAACAAGGAGAACAACGCCGGAGGTGGAGCAGTGCCACCACGAAGAATTGCGCAGTTGGTGGTCTGGACCAAGAATCTTGCGGGAGGAGGCGACGACACCTCCGCTGCGGCTGGAGGGAAGAAGAAAGGGAAGGAGGAGACTTCAAAGCCAGGAGGAAGTGGAGGAGCCGCCAAGTCTGTTGGAGGGAAGCGTGTAGCTAAGGAGGCGGCGGAGGAGGACAAACGACGGTTCGAAAAGGAAGCAGCAGCTCACTCCAGTGGAGGGAAAAAGGAGGGAAAGAAGAAAATTTCTGGAGGTGGAGGAGGCGACGCTGGAGGAGGTGACGAAGGGGACCTCTTTTTCGTGCAGTACCCCGCCAGACCTTTCGCCGACCAGGGCAAGGGAAAAGGGAAGCCTTTTCGGCGACTCAACAGCTACAACGACCCGATCGTCTACAAGAAGACGCCACCTCCGGCACAGCCCTCCGAGCGGAGGCGACGTGGAGGGGGAGGAGGTGAAGGGAGGAAACGGAAGCGCAGCTCAAATAACGCCAACAACTCCAATCTCCCAAACAAAAAGGAGGTGGTCATCGATCCACCTTATCATCAAGCCGAGGAGGAGGAGGACGCCCAACAGCAGCAGGCCATTTACCAGGCTTATCTTCAGGACTACTTTGCGGGAGTTACGGCTTATCCGGAGTCGAGTGGACAAGTGATTTCCCTCCTGCAGAATCCACAGGCGCCACCTGAGGTGGAATCCCATCCCACGCTCGAGTACATTGCGTCCGGAGGCGACGGAGGTCAAGAAAACTCCGGAGTCATTTTTTCGCTTTCCGTTCCACCGCAACCGTCATCAACTCCGGCAACAACGGTGGCGTCGGCAACGTTGGAGATGGTGGGGGGAGGGGGAGGGAATGGTGGCGGAGGAGGAGACTCGACCGTTTTTGAGCTGCCCGACCGGTTCACCGTCACGACCGACTCGGCGAACGAGTTTGACCTTCTCATCCAAAATGTGGTTCATGAGGAGCTGGTGAATGTAGGAGGGGGAGGTAATGGAGGAATCGGGGTAGGAGGTGACCTCATGAACATGGGAGGAGGTGGCGAAGAGGAACAGCTTGGCCAGCTAAGGAAGCGGATGCGTCTCGGAGGGGAGGAGGAGGATAACATGAACTTGGAGGAGTCTTCTGGAGGGGATGGCCAAATATGCTATGAAGATTCGTACAGAAGTGGAGGAAGCGGTGGGGGCGGGGGAGGAAGTGGATCGGAGGATCCGGGCAAGCCCCGCTGCACCTACACCGAGCTGATCGAGAAGGCGCTCACGGAAAGTGGCGGACTGACCGTTTCCGAGATTTACAATTGGATATCGTGAGAAAAAATAATAATTTCTTATCATCATCCTATGATAAGCGGTATGAATAAAATTGATAAGCATTTTAATTTATATTTATTTTTGCAGAGAGCGTTATCCGTACTATCGACAGGATGACGACCGCTGGAAAAACTCGGTCCGCCACAACCTTAGCATAAATCCCTATTTCAAGAAGGGGGAGAAGGCGCGGAGCGGGGCCGGGCACCTGTGGACCATCTCGGAGGAGACCAAGGGCCTTCGTCCTTCCTCCATGGTAAGCTGCTGGGATGAGGTATCGGATATCAATTTTAATTTAATTTTCATTTCTTTTGGCTTATCACTGCTTATCTTGCTCCATAATTTATTTTCTAATTTGACCACTTGTTATTTTTTTTCAGCGCCGGAAGAGTCCCTGTGATCCGGGCGACCTGCTCCTCTCCATGGACAACGACACGGACCGCGCCGTGGCCAACATTTTGGGCATGTACCGAAGCAAGGTGGCGGCAGCTGAGAAGGGCCTCAAGGATAACCCCGGGGAGCAAGATAATCCACTTCACACTCCAGACCGCAATCCACCTCCACCACCCCAAATGGATTCCCAACAACAACAGCCACCTCAAGAGTCGACCTCATTGTTGGTAGGAGAACAGAACGGCGCCACCGCCTCCAACTCGGGACCTCCCACCACAGCAGCGACCATCACGCTGAACCAGCTCAACTCTGGCCAGTTTACAGTGGACCTGAGCGGGATCAGCATTCCGGAAGGCGGCACCATCAACTTTGACGAGCTGGTCACCAACGGGCGCCTCATCTACATCGAAACGGCGTCCTCATCCGCCGCTGCGGTGGATCCGGAGGCGAACAAGGAGAACGAGCACCTCTCCACTCAAGCGGAAAACATACTCGCCGAGTTGACTGGAGGAGGTGGAGGGGCAGGGAGTGGAGGGGATCACTCCATGGGAGGATTCTATGGTCATCATCAGGATGGCACCTCATCTCAACTCGGATCACTGGATTTGGGGGCATTTGGAGGTGGGGGAATGGAGGATCATCATCATGGAGGGAAAGGGATGTCTTTTCTTGGAGGGAACGACGGAGGTGTCGTTCCGTCTTCCTCGTCCGAAGAACAACAACTGAGGATGGTTCCTCCGGCGGAAGTTATCGCTCCAACGGCGGCAGGTCAGCTTCATCACAACAGCGAATACACCTCCATTTTGGACCAGTGTCTCCATCATCCAATGGCGGCGTCGTCGTCCTCCTCCTCCCCTCCACCTTATCAACATCATCATGAGCTCGCGTCCGCGCTCAACAACGAAGCCGCTTATTACGAGTCCAAGGAGCTCGGGTTATCTTACACTTATCAAACCACCTCATCATCCACCGCACAAGATCATCCACCTCATCACCTCCATCCTCATTCGGATCTCCTTCAATAAAAAAATCTTGGTCACAATTTTATAAAAATCTTTAATTTATTTTTTTTTGCTAAATAGTTAAAAAAAATTCTGTATTTAAAATTAAATTCGCTATCAGTCAGGTATGTAGAGTTTGGGAGATGATAAGCTTTTGGTAAAAATAGATAAGCAAAAAAACGTGTAAATTGTAATAATTATTTGTTGCTCGCTTCGCTAATTATTTTTTATAATTACTTTTTGGCTACTTTAAAAAAACTATGCATTTTAATTACTGAAAAATAAATTGTCCGTGTATGTATTTAAATAATAATTAATTAAAAATGGAAATAAAACAGTTTGTTATATTTTTAAAAAATAATCAAACTACAGTCTTTCATTTATTTCAATTTAAATTAAGTCGTTATTAAGATAATTTAGAATAATTTATCATACAACTTTTCGACAATTGGCTTAAATTCCTCTCCGCCTCCCCCTTTCCCATCCCCCTGAAGCACAATCGGATAGCCTTCATCACAAGCCACCCCAACTCCAAAGTGCATCGGTAGCGTCCCCAAAACCGGGATCCCCTGTGCCCTCTCAAATTCCTTCACGTTTTCCTCCAAAATTGGCGTCATGGTTCCGCACCCGGGGCAAGAATATGACGCCATGTTGACCACAGCGCCGAGGATGGGTATCCCCGTTTTCCGGAACATTTCCACGCCCTTGGTGGCGTCCTGCAGGGCCACCTTTTGGGGGGTCGTGACGATAATCGCACCAGTGACCTCGACGGTTTGGGCGAATGTCAGCTGCGTGTCGCCGGTCCCGGGTGGCATGTCGACCAGGAGTAGGTCGGAGGGCGCCCAGCGGACGCCGCGGATAAGCTTCTCGAGGGCGGACATGACCATCAAGCCGCGCCAGACCACGGGTGCGTCCTGGCTCACCAGAAATCCCAACGACATGCTTTTAAAAACGCCAAGAATAATAATTAATATCTCAAAAATATTTAATTAACTTTTTGATATGAAATTAAGTTAACTGGCTTACCATTTGACGCCATAGTTTTGAAGAGGGATCATGAGCTTCCCGTCCGGCGTCAGCTCGGGCTCCCCCTCCAGCCCCATCATTCTGGGGAGGGAGGGTCCGAAAACGTCCGCGTCCAGCAGGCTTATCTCCTTGTCGGGGTGGCGTGCCTTCATCCCCACCGCCAGATTTACGGCGACCGTTGATTTTCCAACGCCTCCCTTGCCGGACGCCACCAGGACCACATTTTTGACGCCTTCCACCGCCCTCCTCTTTGGCAAATTGCGGGCCATTAGGGTCCGTTGGCGTTCCTCCAGCTCCTCCTTTGACATGGCCTTGCCTCCTCCCCCTTTTATCCGGATGGCGTCATGACTAGAATCACTGCTAAACTGACGCCAACAACCGCACTCGTTAAATAAACGCGTCAATGTTCGGGAAAGTGGCGCCAACGTTCGAAAACCCATTTTGATTGATGGCGTTTGGGTTGGCGTTCATTCACTCAAGTGCTTTGAAAAATAAATGGCGCCATTTGTAATTTTCAAAATTTAAATGCACTTTCGTCGTCTCCGTCGGCGTTCCGTTCGCGTTCACTGTTCAATTTTCTCTCAATGCTGCTGGCTGACAGATTTTTTTTGCCGCGCGTCCATTTTTGAACTGGCCAACTCGATGGGTTCCGGTGAATCCGTACATTGCATTTTGACAGCAGCTGAGCTCAGAGATGACTTGACTTTGAGGATGTCGAGCTACTTGTTGTTTTCATCTTATCATCATCGCCAACCAAAAAAATGATAAGCTGTTGTTGTTAAGTTAAGTTAAATAATTAAGCAACTTGTTGTAGATAACCAACGCTTATCTGATCTAAAAAGTTACACGTACAGTTTCTTTAAGTGAAAAAAAAGTCAGGTGGCGTGTTTTTCTCTGCTGTTCAGCAGGTCGCCGGGGAAATTTACCCACTAGTGTAATTAAATAAAATAACAAGTTGTATCACTGTCGTCATTAGCTAGGCAATTAAAAACTTTAGAGTGTGTAGTAGTAGTGTTAAGTGCTTATCAGGTCGTAGATGATAAGAGCATCCTGTCTGGTTTTAGTACGTGCATTTTTAATTATTTTTTAAACTCTGTCAGAACGATTTTTTAGAACTGGTTTAATTATTTTTTTTCAGGTTAGATGGTTATCAATTTCGTCGTCTTCGTCACTGCCCTCCCCCAACAAGCAAGCTTATCCGAAGAGTTATCATTCGCAATTTAGTAGAACTTATCATCTCTCCCGCAATTACTCCACCACCGCGTTCGAGAAGGACTCCTCCATCCCCTCCACCACCATGCAGGTCGCTAAAAACTCGACGGCGCTATTCTCGAGCCTCCGCGCCCTCATGACCAATCTGGAGCTTGTCCCAGAAACTCTCGCCGCTTATCTGATTTCCTCCGGGGACGCCCACCACTCCGAGTACCTTGCTGCTTGCGACGAGCGCCGTGCCTTCATTTCCGGTTTCACCGGCTCCGTGGGCGACGCCTTGATAACCGCCACCTCCGCACTGATGTGGACCGACGGTCGCTATCATCTCCAAGCCGCGGAAGAAATGGACGCCAACTGGACCCTCATGAAATTCGGACTCCCGGAAACGCCCACCCATGCCGAGTGGATCAACAAGAACCTTCCCCCCAACTCCCGGATCGGCGTCGACCCTCGCCTCTTCACCATGGACGAGTGGTCAAAACTGGCCAAGGATTTGGAGGGAAACGGAAATCACCTCGTCCCAGTCCCCACCAATCTCGTCGACCTCATCTGGGAGTCCCGTCCCCAGGCCCCGTGCAATCATGTTGTCCCACTGGATCTAAAATTCGCTGGCAAGAGTACTGCTGATAAGCTAGCCGACATTCGCGCCGAGCTTGCCAAGAATGATGCAGCTTATCTTGTGATCACCGCCCTGGACGAGATCGCCTGGCTGCTGAACTGGCGCGGAAGCGACATTCCCTACAATCCTGTATTCTTCGCTTACGTCATCCTCGGAACCGACTCCCTCGACGTGTTCATCGACCCCCAGAAGACTTCCGGTGACGTTCTCGACGCCTTATCGACCCAAGATAAGAACGTCCGCTTACACCACTACGATAACGTGCTGTGCCACCTTCAAAAAATTGTCGATTCCTCCTGCTCATCCCCCGGGGCAGGAAAAATCTGGCTCAGCAAGTTTGCATCCTATTATTTGACCAGCATTGTGCCGGAAACGAGCCGTATCATAAAACTGACCCCAATCGCGTTGATGAAAGCAATCAAAAATCCGGTGGAGGTGGCGGGCATGAAAAACTGCCACATTCGGGACGCGGCCGCCGTCTGCCAATTTTTCGGATGGCTCGAGCGGGCAATTCTGAAGGGCGACCTGGTTACAGAAGTAAGCGCCTCGACCAAGCTGGAGGAGTTCCGGCGGAAGCAGGCGAATTTTGTGGGACTGAGTTTCCCCACCATCGCGGGGGCTGGGGAGAATGGGGCAATAATTCATTACAATCCGAAGATGTCCGGCTCGGCTCAAGTTCTTCGTTCCTCTTGGGCCAAGGTGCCGAAGTTAGTATTCCCTCCGCTAAGATGCTATTCGACGGGAATGAACGGGAACAAAGAAACATGTAAGATTTCTTGCATGATTATTTTCGATGATTATGTTTCTTGTGAAAAACAATGTTTATTGTAAAACGTGAATGCAGGTGAAAGTCTTCCAAATGGTGGCGGTGCAAGTTTTTAAAATTATCTTTCAATTCTGCCTTTTGCATGTATGTTTGTGCCTCCGGGACTTTCTCCAGCGGTGAATCAAGGTATGTGAATGATGATTGTTTTTCAACACTCTTTCAAGCTTTTGTGAAAGCGCCGATTGGTTGCCAATTGCCAATTTGTGAGTGCGTTTGGGAGTCACGGAGTCAGTAACGGTCTATGTATTTATTGCCTTTTTAACGGGGCACTATTTGTTGTCAATAGTTCACAATCCGTCCTACCGTCCTGCATGTTGGTAAATGTCAATTTCTGGCGTCGGAGAAATCGCTAGAACTTCAAGATTATCCGTCTGATTTATGCGATCAATGGTTCAAATTGAGCTGAATCACAATTACAGGATAATATATCATTACATTTTCTTTAGGGACAGAGCGATTTTGGGGGTTTATCAGAAAAAGGATCAGCGATATGATGAGGGATGCCATGTCGCAATTCCCTTATATCACACCTACATTAATTGGTAATTTTAATTTACGAGATTAATTGCGCAATCCCCTACCACTGTTTCCATTTGCTTGAAAAATTATATTTGGGGCAACGGTGGATTCATATTCGAAGGGCATAGATATATACATACTAGTGTTAACTACATACAAATTCAACCTGATCTTTCCATTGGTGAATGTTTCAGGTCAAAAATTTGACTTTGTCGGGATTATTTAAAAAACAACTTCAAAAATCGGTATTTTTTCTAAAAAGTTTGTTTTGCAAAAAAAATGCGAGCCTGGAGTGGCAAGCAGTGGACAGATAGAAATAAGCTTGCATGTCTAGTGCATAATTTTCGATTTTCGAACAGGTAATTTTCGATATCAGGGCATCCACTTACATTTATAAACCGATTTTAAGTTCATAATTCGAAAATTGCGTTTCCACTCTCTTTATGCAAGGTTTCATACAATAGTGAACTACACCATAACCAATGTCGAAACCAGTTCACAAATTAACTAATTACTCGAAATTGCGTAGGTGCAGTCACTGCACTGCAGTGACAAAGTGTTAGTGCGAATAGGGGTAAAAGAGGACTTTGATTTCGAATCTGTTGACTGTTTGGCACTCCAGGCTCGCAATTTTTCGCAAAACAACCATTTTAGAAAAAATATAGATTTTTTTCAAGTTTTTTAAACAAACCCGACATATATTCAAATTTTTGACCTGAAACGTTCACCAATAAAAGGATAAGGTTGAATTTGATGTAATTAATACTAGTGTGTACTTATCTATGCCCTTCGAATCTGAATCCACCATTGCCCCAATGACAATTATTCAACCATAATATGGAGATTTGGATGACCATCCAAATAATAATATACCTCTCCCTATGCATTTTTGTCAATGTGATTTGATGACTGAACAGTGTTCTTTGGGTTTGTGTACAGGTTCATTGGTTGGTATGTTAATAGGAGCACTAATGATCCACCTTTCTCACCGACAAGCTTTGTTGTCGTCGGTGAATAAAGTCGAGAAAGCAGTGAATGAGGTGGAGAAAGCAGTGAATGCGGTGGAGAAAAGTGCAATTAAAACGGAGAAAGCAATAAGTGGTATAACCGAAGCACTTGCAAAGTTATCTATGAAGATCGATGAGAATAGAGTTATCGCAAAGGAGGACACCATCCTCTTGAGGGAGCGAATCGTCGCCATCGAAGAAAAAATTAAAAAGTGAATAAAATGCCTTCCTGCGATGCCGTCGTCCTCCTCCCCTCCTCCCCTCCGTCTTATCACTATCATCATGAGCGAGCGTCCGCACTCGCACGAGTCCAAGGAGCTCGGATTATCATACACTTATCAAACCACCACCGGGAGCTCATCATCACCCACCGCACAAGATCATCCATCTCATCACCTCCATCCTCACTCGGATCTCCTCCAATAAAAAATCTACCTCACAATTTTATATAATCTTTAATTAATTATTTATTATTATTTTCTAAAAAATAATTTAAAAATTATGTACTTAAAATAAAAAAAACAACGTTTAAGGTTACGGGCTTCTCAGTCAGGTATGTAAAGTTTGGGTGATGATGGTGAATAAGCTTTTTGTAAAAATAGATAAGCAAAAATATGTAATAGTAATAATTTTTGTTTGCTTCGCTAATTATTATTTTTTGGCTACTTTAAAAAAACTGTATTTCTCCAATAAAAATTGTCCGTGTGTAATTTAAAATAATTAATTACTAGTTAAAAATGGAAATAAATCAATTTTTAAAAATAATTTAAAAAACTACTTGATTTATTTTATTGCAATTTAAACTAAGTCTTTATAATTAATTAAAATAATTTATCGTACAACTTTTCGGCAATTGGCTTAAATGCGTCCCCTCCTCCTGCTCCCCCTTTCCCATCCGCCTGAAGCACAATTGGATAACCCTCATCGCAAGCGACCCCGACCCCAGAATTCAACGGAAGCGTCCCAAAACCGGGATCCCCTGTACCCTCTCAAATTCATCCACATTTTCCGGCAGGATTGGCGTCACTGATCGGCACCCCGGACAAGAATATGACACCATGTTGACCACAGCGCCGAGGATGGGTATCCCCGATTTCCGGAACATTTCGACGCCCCTGGTGGCGTCCTGCAGGGCCACCTTTAGTGGTGACGATAACCGCGCCAGTGACCTGAACGGTTTGGGTGAAAGTCAGCTGCGTGTCGCCGGTGCCGGGGGGCATGTCGACCAGGAGGAGATCGGAGGGTCCCCAGCGGACGCCGCGGATAAGCTTCTCGAGGGCGGACATGACCATCAAGCCGCGCCAGACTACGGGGGCGTCCTGGCTCACCAGAAATCCGAGCGACATGCTATAATATATATATATATATATATATATAATTAATTAATTCCCAAAAATATTTAACTAACTCTTTGGGATTAATTTAAGTTAACTGGCTTACCATTTGACGCCATAATTTTGAAGAGGGATCATGAGCTTCCCGTCCGGCGTCAGCTCGGGCTCCCCCTCCAGCCCCATCATTCTGGGGAGGGAGGGTCCGAAAACGTCCGCGTCCAGCAAGCTTATCTCCTTGTCGGGGTGGTGTGCCTTCATCCCCACCGCCAGGTTTACGGCGACCGTTGATTTTCCAACGCCTCCCTTCCCGGACGCCACCAGGACCACATTTTTGACGCCTTCCACCGCCCTCCTCTTTTGCGAGCCATTACGGTCCGTTGGCGTTCCGCTCGCTCCTCCTTCGACAACGTCTTGGTTCCTCCCCCTTTTATCCGGATGGCGTCATGACTAGAATCACTGCTAAGATGACAACAACTTGCTTTAATTAAACGCGTAAACGTTCGGTAATGCGGCGCCAACGTTCGAAAACCCATTTTAGTTGGTGGCGTTTGGGTTGGCGTTCATTCACTCAAGTGCTTTGAAAAATAAATGGCGCCATTTGTAATTTTCGAAAATTTAAATGCACTTTCGTCGTCTCCGTCGGCGTTCCGTTCGCGTTCACTGTTCAATTTTCTCTCAATGCTGCTGGCTGACAGATTTTTTTGCCGCGCGTCCATTTTTGAACTGGCCAACTCGATGGGTTCCGGTGAATCCGTACATTGCATTTTGACAGCAGCTGAGCTCAGAGATGACTTGACTTTGAGGATGTCGAGCTACTTGTTGTTTTCATCTTATCATCATCGCCAACCAAAAAAATGATAAGCTGTTGTTGTTAAGTTAAGTTAAATAATTAAGCAACTTGTTGTAGATAACCAACGCTTATCTGATCTAAAAAGTTACACGTACAGTTTCTTTAAGTGAAAAAAAGTCAGGTGGCGTGTTTTTCTCTGTTGTTCAGCAGGTCGCCGGGAAAATTTACCCACTAGTGTAATTAAATAAAATAACAAGTTGTATAACTGTCGTCATTAGCTAGGCAATTAAAAACTTTAGAGTGTGTAGTAGTAGTGTTAAGTGCTTATCAGGTCGTAGATGATAAGAGCATCCTGTCTGGTTTTAGTACGTGCATTTTTAATTATTTTTTAAACTCTGTCAGAACGATTTTTTAGAACTGGTTTAATTATTTTTTTTCAGGTTAGATGGTTATCAATTTCGTCGTCTTCGTCACTGCCCTCCCCCAACAAGCAAGCTTATCCGAAGAGTTATCATTCGCAATTTAGTAGAACTTATCATCTCTCCCGCAATTACTCCACCACCGCGTTCGAGAAGGACTCCTCCATCCCCTCCACCACCATGCAGGTCGCTAAAAACTCGACGGCGCTATTCTCGAGCCTCCGCGCCCTCATGACCAATCTGGAGCTTGTCCCAGAAACTCTCGCCGCTTATCTGATTTCCTCCGGGGACGCCCACCACTCCGAGTACCTTGCCGCTTGCGACAAGCGCCGTGCCTTCATTTCCGGTTTCACCGGCTCCGTGGGCGACGCCTTGATAACCGCCACCTCAGCCCTGATGTGGACCGACGGTCGCTATCATCTCCAAGCCGCGGAAGAAATGGACGCCAACTGGACCCTCATGAAATTCGGACTCCCGGAAACGCCCACCCATGCCGAGTGGATCAACAAAAATCTTCCCCCCAACTCCCGGATCGGCGTCGACCCCCGCCTCTTCACCATGGACGAGTGGTCAAAACTGGCTAAGGATTTGGAGGGAAACGGAAATCACCTCGTCCCGATCTCCACCAATCTCGTCGACCTCATCTGGGAGTCCCGCCCCCAGGCCCCGTCCAATCCTGTCGTCCCCCTGGATCTAAAATTCGCCGGAAAAAGTACTGCTGATAAGCTAGCCGACATTCGCGCCGAGCTTGCCAAGAATGATGCAGCTTATCTTGTGATCACCGCCCTGGACGAGATCGCCTGGCTGCTGAACTGGCGCGGCAGTGACATTCCATACAATCCTGTATTCTTCGCTTACGTCATCCTCGGAATCGACTCCCTAGACGTGTTCATCGACCCCCAGAAGACTTCCGGTGACGTTCTCGACGCCTTAGCGACCCAAGATAAGAACGTCCGCTTACACCACTACGATAACGTGCTGTGCCACCTCGAGAAAATTGTCAACAGTTCCTCCTCCGACGGGAAAGGGAAAATCTGGCTCAGCAAGTTTGCATCCTATTATTTGACCAGCATTGTGCCGGAAACGAGCCGCATCATAAAACTGACCCCAATCGCGTTGATGAAAGCAATCAAGAATCCGGTGGAGGTGGCGGGCATGAAAAACTGCCACATTCGGGACGCGGCCGCCGTCTGCCAGTTTTTCGGATGGCTCGAGCTGGCAATCCTGAAGGGCGACCTTGTTACCGAAGTGAGCGCCTCCACCAAACTGGAGGAGTTCCGGCGGAAGCAGGCGAATGTTGTGGGGCTGAGCTTTCCGACCATCGCGGGGGCGGGGGAGAATGGGACAATAATTCACTACAATCCGAAGATGTCCGGCTCGGCTCAAGTTCTTCGTTCCTCTTGGGCCAAGGTGCCGAAGTTAGTATTCCCTCCCCTAAGATGCTATTCGACGGGAATGAACGGGAACAAAGATACATGTAAGATTTCTTGCATGATTATTTTCGATGATTATGTTTCTTGTCAAAAACAATGTTGATTGTAAAACGTGAATGCAGGTGAAAGTCTTCCAAATGGTGGTGGTGCAAGTTTTTAAAATTATCTTTCAATTCTGCCTTTTGCATGTCTGTTTGTGCCTCCGGGACTTTCTCCAGCGGTGAATCAAGGTATGCGAATGATGATTGTTTTTCAACACTCTTTCAAGCTTTTGTGAAAGCGCCGATTGGTTGCCAATTGCCAATTTGTGAGTGCGTTTGGGAGTCACGGAGTCAGTAACGGTCTATGTATTTATTGCCTTTTTAACGGGGCACTATTTGTTGTCAATAGTTCACAATCCGTCCTACCGTCCTGCATGTTGGTAAATGTCAATTTCTGGCGTCGGAGAAATCGCTAGAACTTCAAGATTATCCGTCTGATTTATGCGATCAATGGTTCAAATTGAGCTGAATCACAATTACAGGATAATATATCATTACATTTTCTTTAGGGACAGAGCGATTTTGGGGGTTTATCAGAAGAAGGATCAGCGATATGGTGAGGGATGCCATGTCGCAATTCCCTCAAATCACACCTACATTAATTGGTAATTTTAATTTACGAGATTAATTGCGCAATCCCCTACCACTGTTTCCATTTGCTTGAAAAATTATATTTGGGGCAACGGTGGATTCATATTCGAAGGGCATAGATATATACATACTAGTGTTAACTACATACAAATTCAACCTGATCTTTCCATTGGTGAATGTTTCAGGTCAAAAATTTGACTTTGTCGGGATTATTTAAAAAACAACTTCAAAAATCGGTATTTTTTCTAAAAAGTTTGTTTTGCAAAAAAATGCGAGCCTGGACTGCCAAGCAGTCGACAGATAGAAATAAGCTTGCATGTCTAGTGCATAATTTTCGATTTTCGAACAGGTAATTTTCGATATCAGGGCATCCACTTACATTTATAAACCGATTTTAAGTTCATAATTCGAAAATTGCGTTTCCACTCTCTTTATGCAAGGTTTCATACTATAGTGAACTACACCATAACCAATGTCGAAACCAGTTCACAAATTAACTAATTACTCGAAATTGCGTAGGTGCAGTCACTGCACTGCAGTGACAAAGTGTTAGTGCGAATAGGGGTAAAAGAGGACTTTTATTTCGAATCTGTTTGGCACTCCAGGCTCGCAATTTTTCGCAAAACAACCATTTTAGAAAAAATATAGATTTTTTTCAAGTTTTTTAAACAAACCCGACATATATTCAAATTTTTGACCTGAAACGTTCACCAATAAAAAGATCAGGTTGAATTTGATGTAATTAATACTAGTGTGTACTTATCTATGCCCTTCGAATCTGAATCCACGATTGCCCCAATGACAATTATTTAAGCATAATATGGAGATTTGGATGGCCATCCAAATAATAATACCTATCCCTAATCCCTATGCATTTTCGTCAATGTAATTTGATGAGTGAACAGTGTTTTTTTGGGCATGTGTACAGGTTCGTTAGTTGGTGTACTGATAGGAGCACTAATGATCCATCTTTCTCATCGACAAGCTTTGTTGTCGTCGGTGAATAAAGTCGAGAAAGCAGTGCTTGAGGTGGATAAAGCACTAAGTGGTGTAACGGAAGCACTTGCAAAGTTATCTATGAAGATCGATGAGAATAGAGTTATCGCAAAGGAGGACACCATCCTCTTGAGGGAGCGAATCGTCGCCGTCGAAGAAAAAATTAAAAAGTGAATGAAACAAGTAGTGCCTACCTCCAATGGCATCGTCCTCCTCCAGCAAGGAGCTCGGGTTATCCTACACTTATCAAACCACCTCATCTTCCACCGCACAAGATCATCCACCTCATCACCTCCATCCTCACTCGGATCTCCTCCAATAAAATGTTCCCACCTTCACAATCACAATATTTTATAATCTTTAATTTATTTTATTTTTTTGCTAAATAGTTAAAAAATTCTGTATTTAAAATTAAATTCGCCTATCAGTCAGGTAAGTAGAGTTTGGGAGATGATAAGATTTTGGCAAAAAACATGTAATTGTAAAAATTATTGTTGTTCGCTTCGCTAATTATTTTGATAATTATTTTTTTTGGCTACCTTTTTTTAAACACTAAGGCATTGGAATTACTAAAATATAAATTGTCCGTGTGTGTATTTAAATAATAGTATTAATTAAAAATGGAAATAAAACAGTTTGTTATATTTTTAAAAAATAATTAAATTTCAGTCTTTTATTTATTGCAATTTAAATAAAGCCTTCAGATAATTTAGAATAATGTATCGCACAACTTTTCAACAATTTCCTTAAATCCCTCCACCTCCTCCCCCTGAAGCACAATCGGATAACCTTCATCGCAAGCGACGCCGACGCCAAAGTTCATCGGAATCCTCCCCAAAACCGGGATCCCCTGTACCCTATCAAATTCCTCCACATTTTCCTCCAAAATTGGCGTCACTGATGCGCACCCGGGACAAGAATATGACGCCATGTTGACCACAGCGCCGAGGATGGGTATCCCCGTTTTCCTGAACATTTCGACGCCCTTGGTGGCGTCCTGCAGAGCCACCTTTTGGGGGGTCGTGACGATAATCGCACCAGTGACCTCGACGGTTTGGGCGAATGTCAGCTGCGTGTCGCCGGTACCGGGGGGCATGTCGATCAGGAGGAGATCGGAGGGTCCCCAGCGTACGCCGCGGATAAGCTTCTCGAGGGCGGACATGACCATCAAGCTGCGCCAGACTACGGGGGCGTCCTGGCTCACCAGAAATCCGAGCGACATGCTATTTAAAATATAATTAATTAATTATAATTTAATTAACGTATTTGAGAATAGTTTAAGTTAACTGGCTTACCATTTGACGCCATAGTTTTGAAGAGGGATCATGAGCTTCCCGTCCGGCGTCAGCTCGGGCTCCCCCTCCAGCCCCATCATTCTGGGGAGGGAGGGGCCGAAAACGTCCGCGTCCAGCAAGCTTATCTCCTTGTCGGGGTGGCTTGTTATCTCGTTGGCGTTCCGCCAGCTCCACCTTCGACAGCGTCTTGGCTCCTCCCCCTTTTATCCGGATGGCGTCATGACTAGAATCGCTGCTAAGTTGACGCCAACTGTTGGCGGCCAACAACAACTAGCTTTAAATAAACGCGTAAATGTGCGGGAAAACGGCGCTAACGTTCGAAACCCCATTTTTTGATTGATGGCGTTCATTCACTCAAGTGCTTTGAAATATAATGGCTCCATTTAAATTTTCGAAAAAATACACTTTCGTCGTCTCCGTCGGCGTTCCGTTTGCGTTCGCTGTTCAATTTTCTGTCAATGCTGCTGGCTGACAGATTTTTTGGCCGCGCGTCCATTTTTGAACGGGACAACTCGATGGATTCCGGAAATGCGTTCATTGTATTTTGACAGCAGCTGAGCTCAGAGATGACTTGACTTTGAGGATGACGAGCTACTTGTTGTTTTCATCTTATCATCATCGCCAACCAAAAAAAAATGATAAGCTGTTGTTGTTATGTTAAGTTAAATAATTAAGCAACTTGTTGTTGATAACCACCGCTTATCTGCTCTAAAAAATTACAAGTGCAGTTTTTTTAAGTGAAAAAAAGATAAGTCAGGTGACGTGTTTTTCTCTGTTGTTCAGCAGGTCGCCGGGGTTTACCCACTCGTGTAATTAAATTAAATAACAAGTTATATAATTGTCGTCATTAGCTAGGCAATTAAAAGCTCGAAAGTGTGTAGTAGTAGTGTTAAGTGCCTATCAGGTCGTAGATGATAAGAAGAGCATCCCGTCTGGTTTTAGTAAGTGCATTTATGATTATTTTTTAAACTCTCTCTCTCTCTCTCCTCTCTCTACTGACGAGTGAGTAGTAAAAAAAGTAGTTATTAATTAATCATTTAATTATTAGTTAATTAGATATTTATATAATTTAATTTTTGATTGGTTTAATTTTTTTCAGGTTAGATGGTTATCGATTTCGTCGTCTGCGTCACTGCCCTCCCCCAAGCAAGCTTATCCGAAGAGTTATCATTCGCAATTTACTAGAACTTATCATCTCTCCCGCAATTTCTCCACCCCCGTCATCGAAAAGGACACCTCCACCACATCCACCACCATGCCGATCGAGAAAGACACGACGGCGCTCCTCTCGAGCCTCCGCGCCCTCATGACCAATCTGGAACTTGTCCAGGAGCCTATCGCCGCTTATCTAATCCCCTCCGGGGACGCCCACCACTCCGAGTACCTTGCTGCTTGCGACGAGCGCCGTGCCTTCATTTCCGGCTTCACGGGCTCCGCCGGCGACGCTTTGATAACCACCACGTCCGCCCTGATGTGGACCGACGGTCGCTATCATCTCCAAGCCGCGGAGGAAATGGACGCCAACTGGACCCTCATGAAATTCGGACTTCCAGATACGCCCACCCATGCCGAGTGGATCAACAAAAATCTTCCCCCCAACTCCCGGATCGGCGTCGACCCCCGCCTCTTCACCATGGACGAGTGGTCAAAACTGGCTAAGGATTTGGAGGGAAACGGAAATCACCTCGTCCCGATCTCCACCAATCTCGTCGACCTCATCTGGGAGTCCCGCCCCCAGGCCCCGTCCAATCCTGTCGTCCCCCTGGATCTAAAATTCGCCGGAAAAAGTACTGCTGATAAGCTAGCCGACATTCGCGCCGAGCTTGCCAAGAATGATGCAGCTTATCTTGTGATCACCGCCCTGGACGAGATCGCCTGGCTGCTGAACTGGCGCGGCAGTGACATTCCATACAATCCTGTATTCTTCGCTTACGTCATCCTCGGAATCGACTCCCTAGACGTGTTCATCGACCCCCAGAAGACTTCCGGTGACGTTCTCGACGCCTTAGCGACCCAAGATAAGAACGTCCGCTTACACCACTACGATAACGTGCTGTGCCACCTCGAGAAAATTGTCAACAGTTCCTCCTCCGACGGGAAAGGGAAAATCTGGCTCAGCAAGTTTGCATCCTATTATTTGACCAGCATTGTGCCGGAAACGAGCCGCATCATAAAACTGACCCCAATCGCGTTGATGAAAGCAATCAAGAATCCGGTGGAGGTGGCGGGCATGAAAAACTGCCACATTCGGGACGCGGCCGCCGTCTGCCAGTTTTTCGGATGGCTCGAGCTGGCAATCCTGAAGGGCGACCTTGTTACCGAAGTGAGCGCCTCCACCAAACTGGAGGAGTTCCGGCGGAAGCAGGCCAATTTCGTGGGACTCAGCTTTCCCACCATCGCGGGGGCGGGGGAGAATGGAGCAATAATTCACTACAATCCCGAGGGGGGAAAGGGGGAGTCGCGTCGGTTGAGTGTTCACGACGTCTTTTTGGTGGATTCCGGGGGCCAGTATTTGGACGGGACCACGGACATCACCCGAACAGTCCACTTTGGCGAGCCGACCCCATTCCAGAAGGAGTGCTACACGAGGGTCCTCAAGGGACAGATCCAGCTCGTCAACTCCATTTTTCCCAACAAGCTTGTGGGCAACTATCTGGACAGCTTTGCGAGGCAGGCGTTGTGGGAGGTGGGACTGGATTATTTGCATGGGACCAGCCATGGCGTGGGCAGTTATCTGAATGTTCACGAGGGACCTTCGGGAATTAGCTGGAGGCCTTATCCGGATGATCCCGGTCTTCAGGAGAACATGTTCATGAGTAATGAGCCGGGATACTATCACGAAGGGGAATTTGGAATAAGACTCGAGAATATTATTCGGGTGGTCAAGGCGAATTTGAGGTACAACTTTGGGGACCGGGGATATCTAACTTTTGAGGATGTGACGATGGTTCCAATTCAGCAGAAAATGATTTGTCCCGAGCTCCTTAGTTCTGTCGAGGTGAGTAAAATGATAAGCAATTAAAATTAATCATTACTTCAGTTTTTTATTTAAGCCAATTGTGATGTGGGTTATCTTTTTTTGACAGATCCTCTACCTGAACGCTTATCACAAGCAGTGTCGGGAGAAGGTGGGGCAGTACATGGTCGACAGCGGGATCCCCACCGACGATCCCGGTTATTTGTGGCTGGTCCGGGAAACGAACACGATTGCTGGGACGCCTTCCCTTTGCTGAACTCCAATTTAAAAAAAACTCCAATTAATTAATTGTCAATTAAAACTGTCACATAAAAAAATATCTATAAAATTAATAGAAAATGATAATTAAGTAATAATTAATCATCGAAATCCATTTATTAGTAAACTTAAAGATAAAAGCCAAAATTATATTACCAAAATTATCAATTATAAATATTGTGCATGAAAAATATATATACATTATTTTTGCCATATTAATATTTAATTAAATGATGTATGTATAAAATTAATAAATAATGAAATAAAAAATGTGATTATCTGTAAATCTGTATGTATTCATCTAATGGGCTTATCTTAATTTTTATAGAGTTTATCTTCGACTTCGCGTTTTAATTGTCGTTCGTTACTGTGGTCAACGCGTAAACTTAGCTTTAATTTTATTTATAAAAAAAATTTTCTGCTTCTGTTATTTTTAATTATAATTGTATTTTTGCTAATTGTTCCCGAAGAAAATATTTTTCGGCTTATCGGCTGTGGATTTGACTTATCTTTATCTACTTATCATCATCATCATGGGCGGTCAGCAGCAGAGTCGTCATCAAGCCAGGATCAAGATGGACAGGTCAACGGATCCCGGCTCTCCTCCACCTCCGCCATTACCTCAACAGGTGGGGGAGGAGATTGGGAGGGAGGATTCTCTGTACTATTCAGGACCTGGAGGGGATCGCCAATCCGGAGTAGGCGCTTATCAAGAGGAGGCGGAGGTGGAGGAGGATGAAGATAACCGGAGTCAGTTGGACGAGCTCGGCCAGAAGCGTGGAACTGTCAAGATGATCTGCCTTTTCGACTTTGTAAGCATTTTATTTAAAGTGAGCAATTTAATTTACATGCGCTAATAATTAAATATTTAACTGTAATTAATTTAATTGACTTACGATTTTAATTATTTTATTTTATTTTTTGTAGCTCCTGACTCTTGCGGCATTCTACTTGCTTCTCCAATATGGTCACGTGATTTGTAAGCTTTTTAAAAATTTGAACCACAATTAAAAAATTAACTAACTAGTTGTCTTAATTAATTATTTTAATTGGCTAATTATTTATGTGATACTTTTAATTAGTTGAGGAGACCGCTCTGGATTTGCTGGTTATCCGAACGGCCGTCGAGTTTGTGATGGTCTTCATCTTACTGCCCGCCGAGGATCCTGTACGCTTGTTTATCTTTATCGCAACCATCTTATCTTCTTCACCTTATCTTATTCTAATTTTTAATTATTCATGATTTAATTTTTAATTTCAGGCGACTCCATCCCAAGACGCTATCAACCTCTGCGACATTTATTTCGTCTTCAACTTTTTCGCGATCCTCGTCGAGCTCTTTTACGGCTGGACCTTTGGCTTATCACGCTCGGAGCCTGCGCAGGGCCTTATCCTCGCCCGAATCGTCATTCGGATCCTCCACATGGTCAACGTTGTCGGATTTGTGGCGGCGTTAAGAAAAGTTGCTGGGGGTGGAGGGAGTGGAGGAGGAAGCGGAGAAAACAGAGGCCAACGACACCTCCACCCTCCACGAGCCCTATCCTCCCGAGGAAACCGAACAACAACTAATTACAACGATCTCATAACGGTGGAGCGGACCATAACGGAACGTGTCACATTTCCCGCCACCGAAGGTGGAACCTATCTCGATAACTGGCGTCAGCGACAACAAGGGTCACTCGGGAGGCGATTCCTCCAACTACGGCCACCATCCCGTCTCCTCCAAGCATCCCTCCACTAAACTTAACTTACTCCAAAAAATAATAATCTCTCACTCAAGTCATCATTTATATTTTTTCAATAAAAAGTTCTACTTTACTTTATTTTCTCCACTAATATCGTTAATTATAATTTTTAAGTAGTTAATTTTAATTACTGGTAATTTTTGCACTGTTGATCAAAAAAATACTGCATTTTTAATTAATTATTTTTGTACTGCCCACGTTTAATTAAATACATAATTAATTTCACTCCCCCTCCTTTTCTTTCTTTACATCCCCCTCCAATTTAATACGTTTGGTATCGACCTTCACGTCGTCCTCCTCCCCCTCTCCCGGCTCCTCCTTCTTGACCTTCTTGACCAGCCACTTATCAAGCATCGTGCTCTTCTTCTCGCCCTCCACCACCTCCTTCATACAATCTCCATCATGACATCTCGAGTTGCCCACCTTGGGATCCACCTTGTGCCACACCAACTTATCCACCGGCTTCAATAACTCCTTCACCTCCTTGTCCCCCAGTCCCCTCCTTCCCGCCTCCAGCCAAGCCCCCACCTTCTCCTCCGAATCCAAAATGGCAGGCATTCGATGATGAAGCCACTTTAGCGTGTCGTTCGACTCCATCGTGATTATCGTGTAGCTGAAGACCTCGTCACCACTCTCCGGATCCCTCCAGACATCGTACAAACCCGCCATTTTTAACATGGCCGGTCCGCTCCATCCTCCATCTTCACTCCATTTGTCCTCCCCCTCCCAGCTCGCCCCCTCGGACACGGGACCAGTTGCCTCGGGCTGGGGCGCGTAAATTAAGTAGGGTTGACGTTTAACTCCCTTCGCCTCCCCCACCCCCACCGCCTTCCACTCGTAGAATCCCTGGCAAAGGGCCACGCAAAAGCGACGCTCCCTCCAACTCCGGCGGTACAGTTTGGACTCGAGCAGACCTTCCAGGCGACAGTTGTTGGTGCTCATACCGTGGTTTTTGGAAGTGCCTTTGTGGTAGTGGGGGATCATTCCGAACATCATTGGGGTCACCTCCCGATCCACCTCATCATCCTCTTCCTTATCATCTCCCTCCTTATCCGCCTCCTCCTTCTTCAGAATCATGACAGGAGTGAAGCGAGTGGGAGCGGCGTTCGCGGATGGATAGTACGCGTAAGCACCGGGACCGTTTTCCTTGGAGGGAGGATGATCCCTCCAACGTGGCGTCTTGTATTTTCCTCCTCCAGATCCTCCTCCATCGCCTCCGGCTGCAGGTGCTTGATAAGTGCAAGCGCGACAGATAACGTCCGGAGCGAGCGTGCTAAAAAAAATTACACAGAAAAAATTTAATCAGTCTTGCATTGCCCCCAGTGTTTTTTAATCCAGGTTTAAGGGCTAATTAATTTTTTAAATGTGATAAATAAATAATTATGTTTCTAATTGACTTACCAGGCAGTTCTCCCACACATCCTGATTCCTCCTTAGAAATTACTGCTGAAGATTTAAATACGGTAGCTCGCGAAAGTTAGCACTCCAAAAAAAAATCTGCAATCACAAACACACAAGAGATAACAAATACATTAAAGACAGTAACAATTAACTAATTAATCAATAGCAGTTTTTAATGATTTTAAAGACAGTTTGTTGGTAAAGATCATGAAAATAAAAATCCACAACAACACACGTGATCACCACTGCAGTACCTATCTAACCCATCATAAAGATGAAACCATATCACAGAAAAAATACGACGAAATGAATCGCCGCAGGCGTCATTTTTTTCTCTAATTCAATTCATCTTGACACTAAAAAACGCCATGGCTTTCGTCATCGTCTATTTTAACAGCTCTGCATCCTCTGCTTACTTAAGTATTAATGACGCTGCGTATTTTAGTGCGACAAAAATTGTCCACACGTCTCGTGTTTTCATAGCCATGTTACATGGCCCATGTAGCTTAACTGTCTACTTTTTGTAGCTCCCGTCATATGAAATATTTTTATAGGCAGAGATTATCGATTTACAATTTAAGCAATATGTACCCAAAAACACCTTCTCATTTCCTATTTACCTTTACGACGACATATAGTCCATAAAATTCAATGCAAATCAGGGTTAATGCTATATATACCTAGTTAACTTTTACTGTCGCTTTTTTACTAGAAGAGACTACTGAGCATGTAGAGAGTGTCGTAAAAAGGAAATGAAAAAATGATCCAGAAAAGCCACCTCGTGTATAAAACTCGTATGTAATCTCCTATTAACGTATTTTGCTTCCAGTTTCATTGTTACACTTTTTTTATTAGCGTGGATTTCCGTCCTTCTGTTCCCCAACCCAAACTGTTAGAAGAATTGGAAGGTGAGGAAGGGCAGATGTTTTTTTTAGATCATCCATTCATTCAGTTCAGAACTCGGAGACAGATAGATAGAAAGAGACCTTTTTTCATTGTTGCAAGTTGGCTTACAAAAAATTCATACCTATATCGAATAATATAACATGCAATGAGATCCGTAGTAAAATGCGTATTTTCCATTTACATTTTTGTACATGGGACCGTGCGGAGCGAAGCGGAGCACTAGGATTCTTATCGCTTGCGAAGCAAGCGATTCGCCCAATGGAAGTATATTACCATGCGCAATCCTTTACATGTATTATGCATTCAGTAGCACCTGAAAAACTTTAGCCAGCAGTTGTGAACGATCTACTGGACCGATTTCGGTGAAACAAAAAAATCTGACATTCTCGGAGGTCGAAGTAGTGTGGATGATAAAGAAAATTTTAAAAAGTCGCCAAGGTGATCTGATTTGTACAGAAAATGCATTCAAAGGAGGGGTTTTTGGCTGACATACGCACATAATCGATATTTAAGCATGAAACAATTAGGACTTTAAGCTACAAATAACGTTAGTAAAACCATGGTAACCTAGTTGTCATGGTAAATTAATTTCCGTCGTAACCAAATTGGTATTTTGACCACATTGCTACAGTATTACCAGATTGACATGTCAACCCGGTTCTCATGGTTATCAGGTTGTCATTTAAATCCGGTTGTCATTTAAATCCGGTTGTCATGATAATCTAACATTACAGAAGCTTGTAGTAGGTTGGTTGACTGCTAAAATTGTTGACACCAAGAATGTAATCTATTATAGAAAGTTTGGGTAACTGAGCGCCTATTTTTGTACGTGGGACCGTGCGGAGCGAAGCGGTCAATGTTTTTGAATCAATTATCTCAATGGAAGTATGTTTCCATGCTGAACGACTCATGTTTACATGTGCATCCACTCATTAGCCTAAAACAATTTAGCCAGCAGTTGAGATCTGCTAGGTCGATTTGGTTGAATTAAAAAATCTGACACATTGGCGAAAGGTGGCACAGGTTGGTGTATCGAGAAAATTCTAAAAATCGAGAATTTGATGTACTTTTTACGGTAAATAGGCAAAAATAGTGCATGTGTGGGCATGTGAAAGTGTTTTCACTAGCAACATATGGCAAGTGACATACCATTCGATCCGTCTATGGACAATATCAAAAGACCAGAGATTGGTAGCTATTTTGATAAGCTACCAGCTACAGCTAAGCTACAGCTAAGCTACGTAGCTGTAGCTGAAGCTTGTAGCTGAGCCGGCAGTTCAAGTAGCTTGTAGCTGTAGCTTGTAGCTAGTTTTTCGGAAGAAAGTAGCTGGTAGCTGTAGCTGACCCAAAAAATAAAAGTAGCTTGTAGCTTAGCTGTAGCTGAGGTTGTAGTTTTCAGTCACAATTATACATGAGACAGTCCAATAATGAAGAATTGGCACTTAAAACTGCATTTGGTAAACACTAGCATGCAACAAAATCATAAATTCTGCCAGCAACTACTTGTTTATCTAGCATTTGAACAAAAGTTAAACGTTTTTTCATCAGATTATTGGAAAATAACACAAATAATTGTGCTATAACTGTAGCTTATAGCGGTAGCTTTTAACTTTAAAAGTAGCTTAGCTGTAGCTATTAGCTTACCCCAAACGGTCGAGTAGCTAGTAGCTGTAGCTGTAGCTGACCCAAAAATTTAAAGTAGCTTGTAGCTGTAGCTGAAGCTTTTTATTTAGAAAAAAGTAGCTGGTAGCTGTAGCTGTAGCTGGTTCTGGAAAGTAAAGTAGCTAGTAGCTGTAGCTTGTAGCTGAAAGGGTCAGCTACCAATCTCTGCAAAAGACGTATGGTAATCTTGGAGTTGACTTACCATATAGCCGCAAAAACGATTTTAATTAATTTGAGGTATTATGATATGCTTAAACAGTTAAGTGTTACTGACAATGGTATTTGTTTCCGGCAAACAGCTTCTACTCACAAACGCTTTCCTTGGCTTCCTTTCGAACATTAAAAGACAAAAACAATCCTTAGGAACCGTAGATATATCAGCATTTTGTTTCCATCATTAGAACGAGTGTGTATTTCTACATTATGTTTCACTGATTGATATAATATATAAATGTGGTCGTGATTAACCAGCGATTCTTTTTGACGACTTTAAACCATGGCCATGGCCATTAGGGACCGTTACGAATTCAAGGCAATGAATGGTCATAGTTATAAAAAAGTTAAAAATAAAAGTAAAGGGAAAAATCCCAGAACGTTGTACATGAGACCTAATAATGCACACATACAAGTAAGAAATAAATTCGTTTCTCACAATTCATGCGGTCACATGCGCCAAATTTTTTCAAGTCACTTTAACACTGGTGGCTTTCCTCTATGTAATATCCACTTAATGCTATTTGATGGTTTGAAAGCCTAGCACATGTATGCGTTCAATCGCGATCTTGCTCAAAACTTCATATTATTAATGCTTATTATCGCAGGCAATTTTCTGCTAATACCGATGTCAAATTCTTTTCCGATTTTGTATAACTCTTTTGATGCCATTTCTAGAAGCTTAGTTGACTTATGGCGACTTACACAAAGCAGTTTGACTCATGGTTTGGGTTTAGTCATTAAACAAGGATCAAGTATTTCCGGTCATGTTAATAAGAATCTGTTATAGGCGATAATTGGAGTTAAGACTTAAATGGCAGTTAGAAATCCATGCATTTCAAATGGAGGGAGAGGTATTTCGTGCGGGGCGTTCAAGCGTGAACGCTGAGACGCTATGTTTGAGTTTTTCGAGCATGACGCGTCGAAAATAGAGGGAAATGACCTCTGATATTTGCATGCAGTGCGTATTTTTTCGCGTACGCATTTTCAGCGTGATCATACTGGAGAAGAGCAAATTATTATTGCTCATTTTTTTCATGAGAATGCAAACACAACCAGCGTGCCTTTGTTTACAAAGGTATATTCGCTGTCATGCTGGTTGACTACGACAACAATGAGTGCTCAGCCATCAGAAATTCAATGTTTATCTGATCAGATGGTAATGATCAGTGTATGTAAACATGTATCTCTGGTGGCTGAGCAAAACAGAGACAAAATACCGATTTTTAGTGCGATATCGGTCGGAATATTTTAAATGTAAACTATAGATTGTATTATGTTGTTACCTAAATAGGTACACATAATATATCGAATTGCGTTACTTTATACGCATAATATTCGTATTACTGGATAAGCGTAAAAATGTGTGAATATGTGTGTGTGGAGGAATGTTGGGGTTATTTTTTTACGCGAAAAAAAGTAGCCAGTGTTGTTGTTGCTGCAGTGGGAGAAAAAGTTACTTTTTTTAACGCTCGTAATAAAAAATCAATCGATATCATGGCTAATTACAACAGGGAAATAAATAGAGATCACGACCGCCTTTTTCCCGCACCACGTGGGGGAGGGTCAACCCATGCTAATCCCCGGAATACTATAGCTGAATTGGTAAGTAATATTAAGCAAATTGAGTGTATTCATGGACAAAAGCATACAAATAATAAAAAACAATGCTAATAATATTATTTCTTTTTATTTCTTTTAGCAATCAGAGTTAATCCACTACCATGAGAAGGGAATGAAGTGCCAGATTACAAAATTGCAGGCGGGGTTGATTCTGGACCGGGCAGCTCGGGTCAATGAGCACAATGAGGAGAAGAAAAGGGCTACTCAGGCTCATCTGGAGTTATTACTGCGACAATTTAACCAGGCATTACCACCGCAACAGAGAGGTAATCTTTAATGTTTAAAAGTGAAAGTGAAGTGAGAAAAAAAGAATAGGAGCTAAAAAATCGGTGTTATTATTGTGGTTTTTTCAGCTCCCGCTGTCGTCGGGCAGACAAATGTGAGGGGACATGGAGGCTCCAGCAGCAGCTCATCCTCCGGGGGATCATCGGGGGGAGGACCGCGGGGGGGAGCCGCAATCCGGAGGATGACGCCACCACCGAGAGGTACGTTTTAAACTTAAAAAATCCCAGTAAATGATTAAAATATGAACAAAAACTAATAAAAACGTGGTTATTATTATTGTTTTGTATAGCTCAAGCTGGGGCTGCGGTGGAAAACGGGAGGAGGAGGAGGAGGAGACGCGGAGGACCCTCTGGATCATCCTCCTCCGGGGGATCATCGCGGAGGGGACCTCCGGGAGGAGCTCCATGGCAACGACCGAGGGTTTCATCGCATCGCGCGCCTCCTCGTCCGGCATCCACCATCACAAATGGCATTTCTCTTGGATACAGTGACACTGGGGAATCAAGGCAGGAGGAAGTTAGCGACGACAGCTTCGTTGTCTCTGATCATTCATCAGAAGGATCATCATCATCGTCGTCGTCATCGCAGCTACCATTCATGCTGCGTCGCTACATACACAGCATGCCCACTGAGCAGCAAGCCATGGAAATACGAAGCATTGAGCTGACACCGCAACAACAGCAGCAGCAGCAGCGTCAGAATACAGATGATGATGATGATGATGTGGCCATTATTCGTGAAGTAATTACCCTGAATTAATATCAGATCAAAAAAACGATAATTTGGTGTTGGGAAAAATGAAAAAATATAGTACATGTATTCATAATTTCGGGAATATTGGGCTACTTTTTTAAAAAATATAGTTTTTTGGTATATATATTTGTATGGTTGTAATAAAAATTTCAAATGAAAACATTTCCAACAAAGGATTTTTTTACTTGTGTACATAGTAATAATATAATCGCATCAATCATGAAATAAAAAAGCAATCAGATAAAAAATCATAAGCGGAACGGAAAAAATAGGGGAGCCGACGAGAAGTAAGTGAATAGATTTAATGTTTAATACTTTCACACAGTAGTAGGGAGAGTGGGGTTATTGATTTACCTATGTAGAGACATCTTTTCACACAGTAGTAGGGAGAGTGGGGTTATTGATTTACCTATGTAGAGACATCTTTTCACACAGTTGTAGTGAGGGGGGGTGATTGTGTTACCACCTTTTTCGTACAAAATACATGTATCTTTATGATTTTCGTTTGATATCAGAGTGTATATGGGCAAAAAATGTAAGGCTATTAGTATTTATGTATTAATGTAGCCATATTACTGAGTATGTTTGCTTTGGTTTAAATTGAATATTAGTAAAGATTATCAAGTAGGGGTATAAGTACATGGTATGCATGGTAGCTAGTGAATAATTTACAATGTACTTGCTGGTTTTATAACGATATGAAAAAAACGTCAGTGGTAATAATAATAATAGTAGAAAAACGACAAAAGGGATAAAAGAAAACAAATAATAGTGCTTGGATTTATTAATTCATAAGAAAAACAAGTAAATTAAACCAACTCCATTAAAAATTAATAAACAATAATTAAATTAAACCAACTCCATTAAAAATTAATAAACAATAATTAAATTAAATATCCCAATTACTTTTGAATTCAAAGTTTAACACCACGTTTTCCCAGTATACAATGTTATTATTAATTCACTTTTTAATTTAACGTAAATATTTAAATATTAACTCATTTATAATAGAACAAAAATTAAAAAACACCAACACCAGTATACAATGTTAATATTAATTCACTTTTTTAATTTATCATAAATAACTAAATATTCACTCATTATTAATAGAATAAAAAATATATAAAACCAACACCAGTAACAAATGCTTCACAATTCACAATCAATTTTCAATTTTACAGGCTAATAGCTCAATCCCGTCATCCTCCTCCTCCTCGTCATCAAACAAGGGAACCGAAGTTGGAGGAAGTGTAGTAAGATCCAGAAGAATATCGTTTCCGTCATCATCGATGAACGCAAACTCGTGAGATGAAGTGGGGCCTCTCGGAATATTAGCGAAGCCTTCTGGAGAATTGAAGCGGGGCAACGTGAGAGAATATGGAGACGGAGAGCGTGGACTCATTGGGGCTGGAGAAATTGGTGAATATTGCGGAGGCTCCGGGGAAATTGGAGTGTAGCCGTAGTGGTCATCATCCTCATCGTAGTCGGTGGGGGAGCGAGGTGGATCCGGGGACATGGCGCTGTACCTCGGTGTATCGCTTGGGGAATAGGGCTTCACGTCACAAACGGGCTTTTGGCTCCTCGGCTGCTTCTTCTTTGGCTGCTGTCGTTTGGCTGGCTTCTTCTTGCAAGGAGCTCGCTTTTTTGCTGGAGCCTTACGAGCAGCTCTCTTTTTCTTGGGCTGAAGCTCCTGCGCAACAAACGGCTGAGGAGATGTCCGCTTTCGTTTGGAAGTCCTCCGGTTGGATGTTGAGGGACCTGGAGTCTCCTCCGGTGGGGAAGCGCATGTGTCGTCCCTCGGATAATGCGAAAGATGCATAGCCACATGCATGTTTAGTGGCTGGTAGTCGCTTCCAGTAACTGACACACGAGGAGGATGATGCACCTCCGGAAAGTTGTCGGTTCCATAATCGGTGTGAAACTTGGACATCGCCTCCTTCGCCTCATCGTAGCCGGGGCGAGTCAAAGCCAGGGGTAATGCGGGAGGATCAATTCCCAACATTGTCCAAGCAGGTCTGAAATAAATAGAGAGAAAAAATAAATATTTTTGCAACAAATAAAAAGGGAAAAAATAATTTTAAATTTAAAAAACTTACTCGCTTAGATCCATCACGAGCGGCAGAAGCTCGATCAGCTTGTCTACCACCTCGGTGTTACTCATGGTGGGATGAGTGGAGGGGCACTCTGCGATACATGTAGCTCTGTTGTATCTCATTTGCACGAGATTGAGGAAGAAGGACCCTAAGTCGGGTGGGGCAGACTGAGAAATCCCCCGATTTATTTCACGGATGTTCCGAACATGGCTCTCCATTCGGTCCAGAGATGCACGCCACATGAAGAAGATATTTTCGACGTATTCAAACAATGGTCGATGGTTGGCGTCGTACGCTGGTGCGTTTTCTTGGATTGTGGAGCACCGATTATGGAGGTAAGTAATTTCACTCTCCAATTTGTCGTATGGATAGGAGCTGTTATTATTTAACTGCGAGCACAAACTTTGTTGATTAATTTGAAGTAAGTTGGGGAGAGCCATCGACTGGCAGCTTCCCCCACCGTACAACAAGGAAATTTTAGACAACATGGTTTCTGGAGTTGTTTGTTGTTGGAAGTTTAGTCGAAAAGTGACGCTGAACAAGTGGTGAGGGTTGTATTTATAATAAATATTTGTAGTTCTCCTTGTCGACTTCGTCGTCTGACATGTAGCTAATTTCCTCATGTAATCTATTTCGATGTCGTTCT